>CAEFZY010029871.1:0-179023 GCA_903066815.1 Brachyrhaphis roseni
GTTCGGTTTTATAAATGTCTAAGAGCTGCATTTGTACTTTGTCCCGTTGAATATTATGGTGGTTTGGTGTTGTTTACTTGTATTGTTGCCGTTTAGCATTAAGCTATGAAGCTCGGTTAATTAGATGCAGCTGCTATTTGTGTTACTATTTCCAATTGTAATGCCTTATTTCTGTCATATGTTTTATCGTGTGACGCTACGGAGTTGTCAGAATGCTGGTTTGTAATTATTAATAAAGTTTGACTGACATATCTGACTGTTTTTTTGACATTCCCTTTAGCACAGCTCCATTTAATGGATGCATAACGTAACCTCAGCCTCTACTGTGGCATCCATTCTATGCGCCTTATAATGCCTTATATATGGAAAAAGTTTTAAAGTAGCCCATCATTGAAGGTGCGCCTTATGGTGCGGAAAATACGGTACTACATTTTTCATTATAAAGACATTTCAACAGAAAGAAAGATGGAAAAATGATTATTTTTGTCTTACAAAACAATTGATGGTTTGACAGACAGATGAACCAACTAATGGTTAGCTGAACCTTTCATCAGTTTGTTATCTGATTTGACAACCACATAGAGAAACTGGTGGCTGATTGGCTGGACATATAACTTGTAAGCCACGGGGTGGTTATTATTGTTTTATATTTTTATTTCACCAGTGATTAATTAAATTCCACTCCCTGTACCTGGTGATTGTGAACTGCGTAATACGAGACTGTCTTACAAATCCCAACAACTTATACTGTTGGTCTGGGTTTATGGTAATAAGCGAATCGTTTTCACTAGGGCTTCACTGTTGTTTCTCAGAAGTAGACAAACAAAGTTTTGAAGACAAAAACCTGGACATAGAAAACAACATGAACTTCAACATGTGTTCAAGATGGACAGAAAATGTCCTAACTTGTTGGTATTATACGTATAGTGATGCATTATGAGTTTGAAACATTTCCATGACTGCAGTAGAAGGGTTTTCTTTTTTTTTTTGGAACTAAAATGCTTCATCGTTTTTAGACATGACCCTCTGAATACAACCTGTGGTCCTCCGCCACTTTTATTTGAGCATTGTAATCTTCCCAGCATTCGAGTCAATTGCGGGACTGACCTTTCTCAGTTTCTCAATCTGCTTCTGACGTACTATGGTATTATCTATGGCGAGCACTTCCACGGTCTCCTCTTTTTCCAGGCGGTACTTGTTCACACCAACAATCACCTCTGAACCTAAAGAAAGAAAAAACATACAAAAGCATTCATGTGCAGGAGCCTCAACAAAAACAGGGTGAGACGGACGGGTCAGTGTTAGATTGGACCAGCAGACCGTCTTAAATCGTTGATAATAAAGCTGGTGATTTGCATCTTGTTGTTCTGGCTGGTTGTATTCAGACAAAAAAAAAAATGCCGTTTTGTTGCCATCTCCCTAATTAATTCAATATTATGTATTATTTGACATTTAAACTGAGCACTAAAGTACAACAGGAGAACATTTTTCTGAGATATTACACAAACTCAAAACATCGGTGTGCTGCTCTGCTGTTGCCAGTTTTAAGTTATGCATGTTTCTTTACATATGTTCATATCCAACTACAGGGAAAATTTCCGACTTTCTACAATTATCCATGTTAAGCAATACAATAGAATAAAGTACAAATATCCTTAATGTCCCCTCAGTGAGGACTCCCAGCAGCAAGAAACACACAAAAAAGCAATATTAGAGCCTCTATATTCTATATTTTTCTTCAATTCCAACCAGAGACAACAATTGTAACTGTGATATTGAGTATTGTGAATTCTTTTTAGCAATAGTTATAGTCAATTGACAATTTAAGAAGCTATTACATCCTAAATGCCCAACTTAGTTTTATTGTGGGTCCTTCCTCCCAGTGACTGTTAGACTCCGTAATCATAGCTGTTCCCAATGAACCCAAAGTAATGTATATTTGACCTTACTTTACAGGTAACTATTAGTTATTTCTATGTATATCTCTTTGTTTTTCGTTGAATGTCTCCACAGAGGGATGCTAAATGATATTTCTATTCTGCTCTCCATCTTTGTTTTGGTAAATGCCACATTACTGTTACTGTTCAACTTTATTATACGGTTAGGCTCTCATACTAACCCATGCCGAGTTACTGATACAAATTGAAACTTCCAAAAGGTTACAGAAAAGAAAAGCATGGATGGGTTAAGGAACCGTTCAGATTGCAGGAAAGCAGGCGTAACGCTAAGCTGAAGGTTTAAAATTGTTTCAGTAAGAGAATCCAGATCTTGTCAAAATGGTCAGTTTAATCTTAAATAGAGCAAATGAGATTTAAAGACTGAGATGAGACCTGATTTGTAACAGCCCAGAAATGTGGGTTGGAGGGGCAGCAGTCTTCCATCTCACCAATATAAAAAAAATCAAAGAAAAGCCCCTGATGGCTTCTGTAAGTAAAGTGTTTATCTTCCTCACTCACTGTATGACATACAAATTTAATTTTAAAATTATTTTTATTAAGCTAACAGGGTTGGAACTGAGTCAGGCATCACTTGGACAAAACAATGTTAATTACCTTATTTAATAAAAAGTAAAAATTGTAAAACAGCACAAAAATCATCTGTACCCATCTCAATAAGCAATGGACAACTTTGCATTAGCATTACAGCAACAAAACCCTTCCTGTAATAGCTGGCCAGGTTTTACCTGTTTCTACTGGCTGAAATAACATGTTGGTAATATAAAAAAAAACAAAAAACTTAAAACTAATATCTGCCAAGATTATAAATGTAAATCTTAAAAGTATGCTTAACAGAAATGTTTGTTTTTCCCTTTATATAAAATATTCGGAAAGACATTCAAAATTCTTAGATGTGATTTCTAAAAGCATTTTACGATTCAGTCCCTCAGTACTAAATTCAAAGGGATCAAAAGACAATCAGGATTCAAGGTCCAACAAAACAGAAAGAACAAATAGTGAGAGAAAAAAAACAACAACAAGGTGACTCAGAAAAGCCAACGAATATTAATGAGAAGAGCTGGTATCAAAGAGCTACTGAACTGACTTACAGAAAGACAAACTGCTGTAGAGAAAAGCAGATCTGAGTCTCAATTATTCCCTGTTGTAATAACTGGACTATGCTGCCCAAACCCACCTCAATTCACCTCACAACGCAGCAACAGACACTAAGGTGGGATCACATAATGACGTGTAATTTGTGTTCACCGAAACAGCACTTTGTAAATGTCATTCACGCCATTAATGAGTTGAAAGCTCAGTAAGTGTTTCTTGTCAGAGAAGAATGAATCTTATCGAATAAATGATGTGAAATGGGCACCACAAGAAAACCTCCTTTTATTTATGGTTTGGTTTTCTAACTGGAAGGGAACAGCTCAATCACATTTAAGTTTGGACTTTGATTAGACCACATCAAAAGATTATTTTACGCTAGCCATTTGCCAGTGTACTAGATCATCGTCTTGCTGCATAACTTGGATTCATTTAACGTCTCGATATGCCGGCTGGACATTTTTCTCTAGGATTTCTACCGGAGAGCAGAATTCATAGTTCGTAACAATTTGTGACAACTCGCCCAGATCCTGAAGCAGCAAAGCAGCCGCAAAGAGTTCACCACTCCCTCCATGTTTTCTCCATCTATGCATAACGTCTCTCACTGAAGACTCAAAGCCTTAGTGATGACATTTCAACACTTTCTAGACAGACGCAAATAACTTACGTATTTATCATCTGTTCTTGAATTTGTTCAGATTGAGGTCTGATGTGTTGCTTGTTTTATCCCACTTTTCGTTTTCAGACGGGTACTGTCTGAAAACATGCTGATTCTAAAATTCTGGCATTAACTGGAACTAGTTTGCTGATAAAATTAAAACAAAAAATGTGGTTCATCGTGATTGGACAAAAGGGATCAATAACTTTTCCCACAAAGGGTCAGGACAGTTTGGATAGCTTCTTCCCCAATATGTGAAACCATTTTGAAAACCGCATTTTCGTCTCGGTCCTGTCTGCTACCAAAGTTTGCTCGATTCCATTTTCACAGCACAGAATAAAACTTTCAGTAGGAAGCTAATGAGGAAGAGCCCATTTGGAGGATCATAAATTATTTTATGTGTCTGTATGCAAAAGCCCTGCAAAGCAAAAAAGTTTAAAGTGCATGCCAGGGGGGATTACAGAGAGACATTTTAAGTGAGAATAAAACCATAACTTTGAAGTTTTTAGGCAGAGAAGGACAGGTTGAGCCAATATTCACAGCATGGAGATATTGCAAGCTGTGAATTTTATTCTGGGGTCATTTCACCGAGTTGTCAGTGAATATATCAGCCGCTGCTCACAGAAGGTTTCCTCCATTTGTATTTTAATTGAAAAAAAAAACTGATATAAGAGATAACATTGAAAACTGCAAATGATTGAATAGATGGTGCTTCATGGAAGTCACCAAAAGAAAAACCTTTTGGCTTAGAGTTAAAGGTTTTGTGTGCATTTCTGCATGTGTTTGTGTGCTGGGTACTTGTTCAAATGAAACGCTAAAGGCTTGCAAAACGAGACATTATTCAGTAACTGCGACGGTCGGCAACCATCATAGTGGCTTTTTGATTTGCTTCAAGCCCATTTCCATTTTTATTACTTTGAAACACAGAAATGGAAAAAAAAAAAGTAATCAAATATTTAAGAAACATGCTAAATGTTAAAACATAGAGCAATAGAAGTCATGATTCATCTTGATAACTTTATGAAACTTTAATTTTTGCATGCCACTGCAGAATCATAAACTATACATCAGCATGGTTTTCATAGTCGCACTGCTACTTTAACTCGGCTCGCTGCAGACAGACAACTTTGTGGTAGTAGGACAGAGGAGGAAATGAAAATGTGTAAGAATGAGAGGTTTAAACTGAGGTTGAAAATGTCTCGGTGTGATACCTGAGTCGATGCGGGCCTGTCTCCGTGCAGCACATTCCTCAATCCGTAGCTTTGGAATTCCCTCTGCCACGGCTCTGGCCATGCCTCCCATCTCTTCTATGTCTTTAATGAACTGCAGAAACACAGACAGAGCCAGTGATCAGTGGGAACTGGTAGGCTAAGGCTGCATTGACACCAGTTTCGCTTAGTCCACTTTAATCAAATTCTAACTTATCTAGAAAATCCAGTTTGGTTGGGGAGGTGTGAATGCAGAATCCAATGCGGACCAAAAAAAGCTAACTCTGGTCCGCCTAACAACTGCAGTCTATTAAAGTGAACTCTGGTGCGGTTTGAATGCATATGTTGGTACAATTAGACCAGAAACTGCTGCAAACGCAGGAAGAAAACTGCTGAAAAAACACAGAGCATTCTGGGTAAATAGAACCTAAACAAACACGTGAGTATAGCACTACATGGAGAAATGGCTTGAGACAGAAATACCAGAGACAAAAGAGAAATCCCACAACCGCTAAAGCTCTACTCCATTTTTGTTTGCATTTTGTGAAGGAGGAAGTTGCGCTCGTGTCTTCTTCTGAGGTTTTTGTGTCATTTCCTCCAGTAGTTTTTGGTGTAGCACCACCACGGGTAAGGAGGGGAACAGGTTTTTGAGTTAGTAAGGATCGTTTGACACATCACAGTATGAAAGCGAACAGCAACAACTGAAAATGTAACAAATGTAATTTTGGTCCCCAATCAAGCCGAATCTGCCGGACTATCAGGTGTTAAAGCACCCTAGTTGCAACAACATTAAATGTCTTTACTGATAAGAGAGATAAAATGTATTTAGCTTTATAATAACGAGGTGCAGTCAAACTTCAAGAGTTAAGAACAGTCTCCACAATACCTTCAGAGCCGTGTTATAAACATCGTCGGTGAGCGCCTCCATCATGAATGAGCCGCCCCAGGGATCTGCCACTTTAGGGATCCCCGACTCCTCCTGGATGATAATCTGGGTGTTTCTGGCGATGCGAGCGCTCTTCACCGTCGGCAAACCCAGAGCTTCGTCGAATGAGTTGGTGTGAAGTGACTGGGTGCCTCCGAACACAGCAGCCATGGCTTCGATCACCGTGCGGATCACGTTGTTGTAGGGATCCTGAGAAAGGCGGCGCAGGGGAAAGCTGCAGCTTTGAACTCATCGCTAGACGATGCTTGGATCTTGGTTGAATGCATGGATTCACTCACCTGTTCAGTGAGCGACCAGCCTGAGGTCTGGCAGTGTGTGCGCAAAAGGAGAGACTTGGGGTTCTTGGGCTGGAAGTTTTCTTTGATGAGCGTGGCCCATAACCTCCTAGCCGCCCTCAGCTTGGCTATTTCCATGTAGAAATTCATCCCTATGCCCCAGAAGAATGACAACCTGGCAACAAAGAAAAGAAGGACAACATTTTAAGGAAACATACCTCAATCAATCTGACTGTGACTTTGTTCATGACAAAAGCCCTGCAACAACAAGTCCTGCAGAGTATGAGACTGAATAACAACAAATGCCACACATGTGAAATAGAAAAATCATATTAAAATACATTGAACTTTGTGGTTGTAATGTGACAAAATGTAAAAAGTAAAAAAAATTATATTTTGAATATAAGATCATCAGGGTTCCTCATATTAACAGCCAGGAATTCCCGAGATCTATTTGTAAAAGTAGACATATTGGTACTATGACTCAAAATGAATGGAGGTTAGTTAAGCTTTAATTGTGAAGAACATGCACATGAAAAAAGATGACCTAATACACGTTTACAGAAAATATGAAAACATTCATAATGTGATGTACCCCATATCTGGTAAACAAAAGAAAAACCCATCTATGACTAACTACAATGCAACACAAAACTTCAAATGCTAATCAGCAGGGATGATGTTCCATGTTAGAAAAGTGTGAAATCCGACTGTAATTTAATGTGAGAAAAAAAATTGGACATAAGAAGAGATAAGAATGAACAGAACAAAATCCATTGCATAGACCCGAATGAATCCATAGTGATTCAAAGAAGTTATCTTTAAGGGCCGTCTCCGAAGATACAATGCTCACCGACAGGTGAAAATCTGATTAGTTAGAAACGGTTTCAGCCATCTGCCTTCTCTACAATGGTGCGGCTTTTGTGTGCTTTTGAAAAGCAATGTTTGTCAGCAGATCTATTGTCAACATTGATTCTGGGTTTATTGTGGCGCCACGTGAAAACACTGAATACCTCCCCGTTGGTGTGCAGCAGCTGGCTGGTTTGTGTGTGATTTGCCATTCAGATTGCTACATTATTTTATAAAGAAAGAAACAAAGAAAGATATGGTGCAGTTATATCTTTCTATGTAGTGGAGATACAGTCTTGGTTTCAGCTTCTTAGGGTCTGTCTCAATCATACAGAGAGGGGTATAAACATGTTTATACATTTTTTTAGAAGGTATTAACTTTACCATTTCGATCAAATTTAAATCACACACACCTTGGCGCAAACTCATCGATGGTTAGACCTGCTTTCAGACCCGTTCGGCAGTACTCCAGGCCGTTAGCAATGGTGTAAGCTACTTCCAAAATAGCATCTGCACCGGCCTCTTGAAGATGGTAGCCACTGATGGATATGGAGTTGAATTTAGGCATATGCTGAAAACAAAGCAAAAGAAAACTTGTAAAAAAAAAAATACATGAAAAGTATAATCACAGGAGCAGTGTGGTCCATACCTTGGAGGTATACGCAAAGATGTCTGCAATGGCGTGCATGGATGGTTCCGGAGGGAAAATGTAGGTGTTGCGCACCATGAACTCTTTCAGAATATCATTCTGAATGGTGCCGGTTAGTTTTTCTTTGGCCACTCCCTGTTCCTCCCCGGTGACGATAAACATGGCCAACACTGGGATGACAGCTCCGTTCATTGTCATCGACACAGACATCTTTTCTAGGGGGATTCCGTCAAAGAGCATCTTCATGTCCTCCACGGTGTCGATAGCCACTCCGGCCATCCCCACGTCCCCGTGGACTCTGGGATTGTCTGAGTCGTAGCCACGGTGGGTCGGGAGGTCAAACGCCACAGACAGACCCTGCTGACCCGCTGAAACGGAAAAGATGAGACGGATCGTAGGTGAGAGAAAGGGGGAAGGTTGGAACTTTCCTTCATAGGAACTATTGGAGAATTGAAGGTGATAGATGTCTGTTGGGTAAGTAGCTTAAATTTATATGCATTTTATTGAGTTTTTATGAGGTAGACCAATATAATACACAACTATGGCAGAGTATTAGGGTCATTGTAGATAGACGTAAAAAAAAAGGATGTGGGAGGAGTACATTTCTGCCAAAAAAACCGACAATAAAAAACCCCCTGATATTAACAGTAAACGTTTGAGATTTGAGAGAAAATATTTTTCTTCTCCCAAATTTCTGACTTTATAATATCAGAAAATATCCTACTTTTAATATTGCACCTTTAAACATTTAGTCTTTTTTTTTTTTTTTTTTTTTGCAAATCAGAGAACATAAATTATTTTCTTGCAAATATGTGAAATTGTAAAAATGTCAATTTTTTTGGTGGAAATTTGCTCCTTTATAGTTTTTTTTTTAGTTTTTTTTTTTTTTATCTACAATGGCCCTAATACTCCACTGTACATAGCTCTAAAAAAAAGTATGTTTATATATTGCAAATAAAAATGTAAAAACTTTGTATTTCACCAGCCTAGGGAAACATTTTGTTGTTGTTATTAAACTGTTGTAAAAGTCCCTCTGACTGTATGTTTACGGTCGTTGTCCTTCTGGACGTTTATCTTCACTTTCCACACTGACTTTCTTGTCACTACCAAAAGACCAGACATGTTGAATGTGTTACTACTAATTCCCCCTAATGTGGATCTCTGCAGCTCCTCCAAAGTCACCATGGACCTCTTGACTAGTTCTCTGAATAACTCTCTTCTTTCCAGGTCTACAGTTTAGATGAGTAGTTATGGCATTAATACAGATATGTCATTTAATGTGTCTAATTTGGCTCAGATGAAAATGGCACTTTCCGGCATCTGTAAACTATTCCTAAGTAGGAACCAGTCTTATGAATACATAGTAACATTGGTTTTCTCAAGCAGTTTTGAGATAAATAAAAGCATTTAAAACAATATTGTGATCGCTTATAATTCTCCTTCGAACAGCGCCCCTCATTTATAACTCATAGGTGAGAGACAAGACGACTGTCTGCTGAAATAACACGGATGTCACGCTGCTGCCTTAAAGCTGACCTTGCAGGAACATCGTGTCAAACTATGTTGATCAAAGCGCTGATCCGACATCTTCGGTTGCCCCGTGGTGAACATTCCAGCTCCATCAAATCACAAACTTAACAGGCTTTTTGCCCCAGAACTGAACACTGTCAAAGCTTGGCAACGCCAACCTGAAGCCGTGACTCGCAGCGATACTTAGTTACAGCTACACGTTTATGTGAACATGCATCAACTGCATCACTGTGGGCTATTAGGTCCAGAGCTGGATGAAACCTGAAAATTATGATCAGGAAAATACTTTTATTACAGCAGATAAACCCAGAAATGTTAGAAAATTGTCTGTTTCTACAGTCTCGTGTTGTTAGTGTTTATTCATCATTTTATTAAATCCTTTTGATGTCATATAAATCAATGCAATATTGCAAAATATTCCAGTTATTTTGCTTTGACACTTCTGGTTGGATTCTCCATCATGTTACTGAAAATTGTCCATCTATGCTCATCTCCTGTGCAGCAGAATGTTCTTAGGTCATTTCGTGCACGATTACTGCATTTCTGTTCACACACCCTTCAATAGCAGTGACTCAGTGCCACAGGAAGCCAGGCATAGTAAGGCTGCCCATACAACCTTCAGGGGTTTGGAAAGTGATAATGAGCACTATGGGTTAGAAATTTTTTTATTATTTTTTTAGCAGATACCACAAACTGAAGAGTATGAAAAACTTTGTGACACCCTTCCATCTATTATCTTACTCCTAATGGGGTGGCAAGGGAAGCTGGTGCCAATTTCCAGCGGTCACCCTGGACAGGTCGCCAGTCCATCACAGAGCAGCTTTTTAACACATTCTGCCCAAAAATGGCTTTTTGGAGAAGCCATTTCAAGTCTTTGTTTGTAGCAAACACTCTTTTTAGGTTACCTTAGCTATATTCTTGCTGTTATATCCATCCACTATATATAAACATGCATATATAGTCGGTCTCTAACATATAGTAAGAAACATTCCAATATTTCAATGGGTATAATATTAGTATTGAACACAGAGTGTTGGAAGCATTATGATGACAGAATGAAGAAAATCTGAGCTTTATTGCAATATATGGAACTGGATTTTATTTAGGAGTCTTAGTGTAATGATGCTGACTACAAACACTGCTCACACATTTTGAGATTTTTTTTTGAGAAAATTTTGAAAACAACAAATTATTTTGTGCTACTTTGCTTTGGTTTATCAAGTAAAATCCCAGTGGAATACATTAGAGCTTGGTTTTGTACTTTTTGAGATTGTGAAAACTGTACATGATGCACCTTCAACAATTTTTTTTTTTACTTAACAGGACTCCAAACAGGGCTTCACAGTGGCGCAGTTGGTAGCACTGTTGCCTGGGTTCGATTCCCGGCCCGGGGTCTTTCTGCACGGAGTTTGCATGTTCTCCCTGTGCATGGTGGGTTCTCTCCGGGTACTCCGGCTTCCTCCCACAGTCCAAAAACATGACTGTTAGGTTAGTTGGTCTCTCCAAATTGTCCCTAGGTGTGAGTGTGTGTGCATGGTTGTTTGTCCTGTCTGTTTCTGTGTTGCCCTGTGACAGACTGGTGACCTGTCCAGGGTGACCCCGCCTCTCACCTGCAACACAGCTGGAGATAGACACCAGCACCTCCCGAACCTACTAGGGACGAGGGTGTAAAGAAAATGGATGGATGGACTCCAAACAATAGAAAACTTTATGTGATGAAGATCTGCCATCGCTTCTGTTCAGTGTAAAGTGTATGATTTTTTCTTCTTTTTTTATTTTTACAGTTAGATAACATAATTTACTAAATTCCTCCCAAGGTAGAGTATAAAAAGCACAATGTAGTTTCAGATAAAACAATTGCAGACCTGAAAAACTTTTGAACTCTGAATGTTTTAAGATTTAATATAATTTACCCAAACAGAACCACTTTTATAAGAAACCACATTTAAGTTAAGTCAACTCAAGGTAAACCAGTCTACCTTTAATGTTGTCCTTGTAGAACTTGTTGCTCTCCTCTACAGTGCTGAAGCCAGCATACTGCCTGATCGTCCAGGGTCTGTAGGTGTACATGGTGGGATAGGGCCCTCTAGTGTATGGAAAGACTCCTGGCAGCTCGTCGGCACGTCCCTCAGAGTCGGCCTGCGTGTACACCGGCTTGATGTTGAGCCCCTCGGGTGTGCGCCAGATCAGATCTTCTGGGTTCTTCCCCTTGAGCTGCTTCTTAGCCAGGCCGGCCCACTCGGCGTTCAGCTTGACCTCGTCCTGACACGACACCGAGGTGTGAATCTGCAAGCGGTGTGTCTGGGCTGAGGAGATGCGAGCTCCGGCCAGGTGGCGGGCAGCCATCGCTGCGCATGCCCTCTGAGCCGACAACATCCTGACAGCTGGCTCAGTCACACACGCATGGGTGACCTGGAGGAACATATATGACAGGGGTGGGCAATTCTGGTCCTTGAGGGCCGGTGTCCTGCAACTCTTAGATGTCTCCCTGGTCCAACACACTTGAATCACCTCCTAAGTGCAGTCAAGTTCTCCAGAATCCTGCTAATGACCTCATTATTTGACTCAGGTGTGTTGAAGTAGAGACACATCTAAAAGTTGCAGGAGAGCGGCCCTCGGGGCCTGGAGTTGACCACCCCTGATATATGAGGTGGAGGGGGGTTATTGAGAGGAAATTGTGAAAAGTGAGCTTCAAAGAAAAAGAAGGAAAAAAAAGATATTCATGACATATTTTTGCCCTGATACACAATAATAATTTCACTTGTTTTCAACAGAGCTATGTCAAACACTCAGGTAAAGCTGTGAAAAATGTAGCCAAAATCACTTCATCAATCTGAACTATCAGTTTGTCGTCCAGGTGAACACTGGACTTCTTGAGGAAGCTGAAGATGCTATATGTATGTTATAAGTGTGTTGTAGAGAGTAATCTTTTTTTTTTTTTTTGTCAAACTCTCTTGGGGTAGCAGCTTCAGAACCAGGGACTTAAAAAAAGGCTAAACATGCTAATAAAGAAGACAACAACAACAACAACAACAGCAACGTGCCTTCAGTCAGAGGCTTTGTGAGATTTACTGACAAAGCCGAATACTGCTGAATACAGATTCGCGCATGAAGAAACGCTACACATTATTAATACTAAAGGAAGCTTCTGTTCTTTCCCTTTAAAATACAGGTAAAAGCAAACTATTAGCGTGATGCTAACTGCTAGTCCCCGTTTTCTAACGGTAAAAGTTACATATGGCTATTCGTACCTATTAACAGCATTACCCAAATAGGACAAAATAACCCAGCTAATTTCCGCTGTTTTTCACGCAACACGGAACATTTCACAGAACACTTTATGGCAAGTTTCTGACCTTGTAGTTTGTTGTGCTGGTTCAAGCTGGCGAGAGGCGTGTTTACCAGTGTCCAATGAGGCTCGACAACACTCACCCTCAGCCAATCGTGTACGAGAGTCAAAATCGCGAACTTTGACCCATGACACCGGAAGTTAATAGTTTCTGGGGTACAAAACAGGGAAAATAACTACAAATTACAACGACAGATACGTTTCAACTGTCGTTTTTATCGGTGTGTTATAAAAATACAATCCTTCATTAAGTTTCCCATTTCTAACTCTTGAATTCGTTACCACCCTCTCCATCAAGTCTTTTTTTTTAATTCATATAAAGCACAAACTATCATAAAGTAATCCAACTCTAATTAGAATTATATTAGACGTATTATTGAATTATGAGAAGAAATTATTTGATGGCATTTTCTAGAGATGCACAAATTATTTTCTCACCTACCTTGAGGATTAGAGTACAAGCTTTAATTTAATTTTTAAGTTAAGAATATCAAACTTTTGCGTTGATTATTTTTGAAGTTTAACATGTAACGTTGTGCTTCTGTTCAGCCTGCTAAAGGTATGTTTACACTGCCTACCTGTGGCCACTCTACGTAACAGCAAGCATGTACAAAGTTTGTTTCTACTTCAATCAGCAAAAAACATATTCTGTCTTGTTTTTCGCAGGGCAGAATATCAGTGAAAAACTGCAAAAGAAAAACCATCACTTTAAAATAAGAAAATTTGCAATCTCAGAAAAAGAAAAATTTTATTACTTCGTAGCTTTTATATTACACATTTATTTGGCAGCTTTCAAATTATTGCAGTTCCATCTTGTTGGGATGTTTATTGATTAATTTTTTTTACTTGGAAGAAACTTTCAGCTTGTTTAATGTACTGAAAATTCTCCTTCTATAAATATTGGAATCAGTAATACAGGATGTCACAATAGGCAAAATTTGTGGGTCTTCAACTCAGACGTCAAACACCAGTGTTTTTATTTTACATGAATTTAATACTTTTTAGTAATATTTTAGTAGATTTATTTTTAATTTTAGTAAATATGCCGTTTTCAAATATACTCTAGCCCCAAATTTCCTGATCTTGATCGTTTAAAATTTGGAAATTTGCAGTTCAATACTGCGTTTGAACTGCAGTATTCTAATAAATGTGGATTACACAAGATTTACCAAATTGTGCTTTTCTGGTGTGAACATAGTAAAACAGTTCACTGATCGCTCTTTTGACTTGATTGTATAAACAGTTACAAACAGGACACAGAGCTCTCAATACAGTACATGCCAAATTTTATTCAGGACTTGGTCAGGAAACTGTCGCAGCGGTAATGGCTCTTCAACAACACTGTACAGTATTGGGTTGCACCTGATAGGGTACACTTGCATTAAATGTACAGATAGGTTATAAAACAAACTGAACAGCAACATCATTCAGAGGATTCAGCAGGACAAGCCTTTATCAAAGTGTCTATGCAGACAGTGGTATATAATGCCCAGGATTGTACGGAGCAGAAATGTGGGATCTTGAACATGTGTACTCGTCCTCTGTTGTGTGAACTGTAAGGCAGTTTAGATTGCAATAATTTTTGGATTTTTATTCGCTGAAAGATTGCTCAGACAGAACTAACATTAGATGGAAACTTTTAAAAAAAAGCACGAATCTAAAATATAAGAGTAAAAGTAGAGCAGGACATGGATATCTCTGAACAGAATCTATAATGACGAGATGCCAGTGAAGCAGCAGAAGTTACATTTAAATACTGAAAAGAAGAAGATGTATAAATCAAAACAAAGAGGAGAAGCAGGCGGGAGGTCGTGGCAGGCAGCAAGCAGGTATGGTCTCCTGTAAGAACAGGTCGTGGCGAATGCGGCCCCCCCAACCTCCAGTCGACCTTCGACCCTTGTGCCGTCACTCCAGCTTGAGCAGCTCCACGTCAAAAATAAGCGTGGCATTTGGCGGGATGACGCCGGGGTGGCCTGTCGCTCCGTAAGCCATGTCTGGTGTGCAGGTGAG
The DNA here is from genome assembly GCA_903066815.1 of Brachyrhaphis roseni. NCBI lineage: Eukaryota > Metazoa > Chordata > Actinopteri > Cyprinodontiformes > Poeciliidae > Brachyrhaphis > Brachyrhaphis roseni. The sequence continues at coordinate 14,522 of CAEFZY010029871.1, forward strand.
TTTCGCCCTCTGGCCGAGGCTCATCTGAGACGTGGGAAAGAAGACGAACACATCTGGATTTACTTGCAGCGTACTTCTCCACAAAACAAATTAAAAATACAAAAGTAGTAAAAAACAGAGAATAATTTATGTTAATTTACTGGTATATTCATGTTATTAGGAAATGTTACATACAAAATAAAGTTTGCCTGTTATCCCTTTACATGAATGATTTTTTTTGTCCTAGGATTTTAAAAAAAACAAAAAACATACAAGCAAGTGAAACCTAAGCTTAAGTATAATGAGATCTTTAATGTTAAAAGAAATTTTAACATAGACTTCCTTTAAGTTAGTTTTCAAATCTAGCTAAATTAACACAGAGACACATGGGACAAACAAGCATTCAGAGAGGCCAGTTCCCCTTACAGTTATGTTTTTGGACCATTGGATGAAGCTGGATTACCTGTAGACAACCCACACATTCGAAGAGAGAACAGGAAAACTCGAACCACAAAGAGCCCAGGCCAGGATTCTAACCCAGGACATTGTTGCTGCAATGCAACAATGCTAACATCTGAAAGCAGATTGCTTTCTTACCTGTGCTACTCCATCCTCCCAGCCTTTTATAACCTCCATCCTTCCAATCTTGAACTTAAAAGGTTTGTTCCTGTCTCGAGAGGAGTCAAATTTTTTCCCGTTCTGCAACATACCTGCCAACGACACAATAAATCCAAACACTTTGAGATAAGGCAATCACACAAGACACGGCAAATAAACAAACATGCTTTCGACATGGTCTGCAAACGACTATTAGGTTGGTGTGGTTTCCTTTCTTGACTGCGATGAACAAAAGCAGTGGGAATCTGAAGTCATTGGCCTAGTTTAGCGGATTATTTTTAAAAGTTAACTAGGCCGTCACTTGCATGTATGTAGACCACAGGGAGAAAAGGATAACAAAGGCACAGCGGTACAGGACTCTGCTCCTTCAGAAACGGACCAAACATTCAGGCTTGATAATAAGATTGGGGCCAAAAAACACTTATATAAAGGCAAGAAAACACTGCTCTTCCTTCGTAAGGTGCTTTAATAGCTTCAGAGATGCAATGGCTTGTGAACTTTGAAACCCTTTAAAAGCCGAGCAAGCAAAACAATCACACCCTTAAAACAGTTTGTTATTGTTCCTGCACAACCGATCTGTACCAATAAGCAAACCCTGCTCTAAGGATTGGTTTGTCTCCACAACTTGGGAATGAGCCGGCTGTAAATAGTAACTTTAGAAGGTTTGTTAATAAGAGTCTACCTTAAAGGAATGTACTTTTGTACTGATCTACAGAAGATGCCTCTAGTACCAGGTGTAAAAAGGTATTTCAGTATCAACAAAGCTGCAGGCCAAAACACTTGACATTCTTTGATGACTTCTTTTCGATTTTTGATGAAGGCAAACTTTCAACTGCAGCTACTCTACAAGAGAAGTCTGGAGATGGTCCGCTGAAGATTTTTGCACAGAAATATACATCTAATTTCTCTGTCTATTGCATTTTTCACGTAGAGTATATCCATCATTGCCTCTCCACAACAATTTAGTAAAAACCATTGATGGAGGCTGGCTGAGTTTGTCTACTGAGCAAATTTCACATCTGCACGAGGATCTTTCTTCGCTAACTGCTAAATTTCTTATTGATCTCTCACTTATATAGGAGGTTTCTGCACCTACACCATCACATTCAGCCTTATTGAGATGGCGGAAAGACCATGACCATTTCCTTCAACTTTTTTAGTACAAAAGGAGTCTTCTGTACAAAGTTTGTTGCACAGCTGAATGTCGACTAAGTTGGAAAGTGTACACAGAAGGAATTACATACAATATGCAAAATATGATTCCAAGTAAAACTTTAGTGCTTTTGGAAAAATCTTGGTGGTATTATTTGGAGGGCTGCTAGCTTAGGGTGGGTGTGAAGAGGTTGTAGCCTTGGGATGAGGTCAGTAAAACCCTGTCAGACTTCATATTCTCTGACAACTTATATCCGGGAATACATGGAGATATCGAGGACAAACTCCAACTGCGTCCAGGATCCAAATATTCTGACACCACCGAAATGAACCATCAACATTTGACTATGAATAATTTCCAGCGCCTGGTCAAAGCCAGTCTGGAAACTCTCTCACTCAACTGGTTTCTGATGCACCCTACAGTATCCTGCAGACACCATCAAAATTTAGAGTTTTGATGTTGTGGTGCGGTTTGAAGGGGACCTAGATGTTTGTTGCCACAAGCTAACATTTAATAATTTAGGCCTTTGTCCATATTTGCACCAGTAACATAAAACAAACTCAGTCATTTTGGCACTTCACATGGAATGAAAGCACCAGAAAGAGAAAAAAAATCCTAACCACCTGGTTATCAAGTGGCTCCGCGATAGTCCCTAATTTAGCTGCCTGTCATAATTCTTTCCAATAAGTGTGAATATTTGGCATTTAAAGTTGGTGTCAACCAAAATGTAGTCATGGTGTCTTGCCCATCTAGTCATATGAGTGTAGATACTGTACTGCTCCTCTTTCGCGTCCCCTAAAATTAGCGAGTCTACAGTTTCCGAGAAGCCTCCGTAGTCCATATATCAATGGCCACGGCCCTTTCCAATCGTGGAGTCAACAGGTTCGCACACACACCAAAGCAAACGCCACCTGCTGCAGGTCATTCGAGTAGCAGGACAACAACGTTTGGCAAGAAGCGCATAAAGTGGGTTCAGTTTAGTGAGTTCAGTGGTTGGCAATTCAAATTAAAACACTGTTCACATGAAGGGAGGCTATGGAGGGATGATGAATTACAGTTGACTCTTGTGATTGGATGTGGTTGTGAATGACGTAAAGAAGATCCAGAATATATATATATATACATATATATAAAAATATAAATATATATACTATAAAAAAATAGGTTATATATATATAACCTACTTTTTTTTACTGTAGGCATATCGAAGTGGATTTCACACAAGGTGAAATGTCCAATGAAAAAACGGTGTATATAAAAATTTGGTTAAAAGTAAAGAAAAAAAGGGAATAATAACTTAACAGAATTATTCTCAATATTTACACTGTGCACAAAGCACTGACCCAGAATCCATATTGCTGACCACCCAAGACCCACAGAGTGTCACTGCTGTTATCAGTTTTTGTATAGCTAAGCCTGGGCGAGGTCTGCAAAAATAAAGCTCAGCCTAACCCTTCCTGCGCTCGGCTCCCAGGCTCTCTCTCCCCATGAGAGGGTTTCACTTGGTTGTAGGCTGGCGAGACGCCATACCACACTGGGGTGGGGTTATTTTTACTCCGTTTACTGTATCCTGTGTTGCCCCTCGTTTAGAAAAGCTGCCAGTAGACCAGCCCCCTGGGCTCAAATGCGGATGAACTGAGACGTGTGTAAAGCTATCTGTCGACCAGACCAGCGTCAGTGCTGCATGGTCACACGTCTTAATGACTAAGTCAAGTCTTGCACATTTCTCTTCGTATAACGGAGTAACTTTGAGGAGTATTTAGAATCAATTTATTACTATAGTCTTGGTTGCATCTTTTTCATGAATACAGGTGTGCTATAATTTATTTTTCCTCACGGCGTCTGCCAGGTGTAAGCTATGTAGAGGGTATTATGTTTACAATCAGAATACGAGCTGTGAAAAAAAGCCTGTCAAACAATCAACAGGAGATGATGTTCGTCTGAATCTCAAGCTGCTTTTACCCCCCCATCCCCCTCACTTGCATAAACTCCATACTGTTGGCAGTGAAAACATCCACAGACACTCAAACAACATTTCCTCCCTGGAAGTAGTTTGGCAGCTCGTGACTTTCAGCCTGCTCTTCAGGCGCACCTTAAGCTGTCAAACCTCAGCTTTGGTGTTCTCAGGTGTCAAAGTCTAGAACCTCAACTTGTTATAGAACAACCCAAATTAGGCTCTCCCCATTGGTAGTTTTATTTAAGTAAAAAAAAAAAAGAAAAAAAAAAACTATGAGCACTGTTTGTCACAGAAACCCGGTGCCGCCAATCACTCCATTTATCTCGAGCTCATTTTCCTTTCTTCTTGCTGGCTGATACCATATCAGCCTAAGTTTTCCTCCTTTGGCGACAGTCTGATATGCTTAGAAACAAGCTTGAGACAGCAGGACTGCAGCTGTTAGAGCTGCCACTCCGTGAGCACATGGACATTTGGGCTTGATGACAGAAACAGGGGTGTGAGTGAATGAGAGGGACCCGCAGTCCCTTGACAAAGTATTCAAACCTCTTGAACGTACAATTACAAACGATATCTTTCAATAGGATTATCTGTGATGATGAATCCCAACACTACGTAATGCATGAATGGGAAGCAGGAAAATCAAGCAGGTTCTACACTTATTGTAAATAACAATATTTGTAAAAGGTCCCCTTGCGTTTTTTTTTATGCTAATATCCCATGAACTGAACATTGGACTGAACCGTTTACTTCATCGTTTGGAAACAGGTTTTGGCACAACTGGAAATCTTCCAAAACACAGCCATCAACCTAAACTAACCGGCCAAGTAAGGATGACAACTAATCATTAACCATGTAAACACCATGATTCCCACCATTAAGACAAGATTACGAGAGAGACTTAGAGGGAAGCGGCAAGAGTAAATGAGGTGGATTAGCAGTGCTTGCCAACAACTGATAGTGACATCCAGGACCTGTTACTGTGGAATATTGTCTCTTTTCTCCGGACAATTGACTGTTAGCATATCATGGCAATCATTAGACCGTCAAACACCAACAGTCTAATGATTGCAGCGAATTTCTTCACATTCGCTGCGAGACTGACTGCTACAGGAGATCCTTCCTGTCCACAGCATCAACACCCACGATGACTCTTTGAAGGTACCTGGTTGAAATTAGCTATGATAACATTTAACGTCCCTTTAGGATAAATAAAAGTATTTATGAATTGAATGTGAATTTATTTAAAATATGCTGGTGGCATCATCATGGTGTGGGGTAGCCATTTTTCAGCAGGAAGATGATTCATGATGCCTGAGCAGTCTCTTTAGCTTTTCCGATGTACATTGCTTTGAATAAATTTCCACTTAATAATGATGTGCTATTTTATGTTGGGCCATCACATAAAATTTCCCTTAAATCTGCACTTGGAGCAAGACAAAATGTGTAGAATAGGAGGCATGAATACTTTAGAAAAGCACTGTATTCTGCAGGTTTGAGTACCAGAGCTGGTATCTGCCGAGTTGGCAGTGACCTCTCTGCTAATTTGGGCGATCGCAACTCTCACCGGGAGTCAGAGAGAGGTCACCGCCGCAAATCTTTGTGTCTGTCCGCTCTGGCATGCAAGTGTCTGCACGCCTAAGATCCCCCGGGTAAAAAGACGAGAAATAAAAATAAATAAAAAAAAAAAAGAGACAGTGGTTTTGAAGAGCAACAGAGGAGTTCTGTATTGCTAAATGCTGGAAAACAGAGCAGAGTAGGTTCTTAATCTAGTTATGTTCAGAGAACGATCTCTCCTTACTGTTTGAGGTTGCGTCTCCATTTCTGGTCAAATGGAATCAGGGCAGGGTTGAGGAAAGGCTAACGCTCTCAGATTTTGAATTAAGAGAGTTAAATTAAACTCTTCCAAGAACCTTCTTTGTGTGAGATTCTAACTGCTTTAAAATAAAACAACTATATTTGATATTTCTGCAAAAACGGGAGTATCTTCAGTCGTTTTCCACGATGTCTAAGTTTTTATTTTTCATATCTAGAGAAACATATTTCATCTAATCTGTGCAAATGCATTTTCCCATGCTCATACAATGAGATTTTTTTAGCCTTTTGTACAGACTTGTTTTGGCTTAACTCTGTACTTTGTAAGGCCTTGCCTCCAAAATACCAGCAGCTTACGGGCAAATCCAGCCGGTCGAACGGCAAAGAAAATTAAAGATGGGGGGGACGTCATCTTTTGTTCAAAAAGACAATACAGGAGTCCAAGAATAACTGATTTGAAAACACTTATTGGAAAATACTAAGAAAAAACAGCAAAATCATTAGTTTTGTGTTAAAAAAAAGAAGAAAAAAAACATTGAGACACTTCATCTTTGCTTTGCACTACATGTTGCACATAATCACTGTCCCCAAATGGCCAGCCTAAGCCAGGAGACTCCCAACTGAGATCATCCTAAAAAAATCTGAAGCCTTTGTCTAAGCTGTTGTTCATCCAAGCTGTTAGCGGACTCCATTAAAGGGACACAGAAGCCAGTTTTCTCACACAAGACAGGGATTATTACTATCCCAGATGTCTACTTTGTTAAAATATAAACCAAATATTAAAGAATAAAAAATAAAAATTGGTCTCAGACGTCACTAAAAAAGCTGGTATTTGGCAAAAAATTGTTCTATTTGTACATCACTCCTTGCAAGGTCTCATTCTCCAGACGTTCCACAAGGTTCTGCTTTGGGACCCCTGTGGCTTTTGCTCTCATCCTATTGGTCCCATACTATTTTGTAAAGATATCTCATATCACTATTATGCAGATGATACCTGGCTGTATATTTCTTTTCTTCCAAATTATGTTTCAAAACTGTATATTTCACTAAAATGCCTCACTTCCACTAAAACCTAATTGGTTGACAGTTTTCTTTATTTAAACAAAGAAGAAAACAGAAAATTATCTTAGCACCAAAGCACTAAAGATAAGGAGATCATTGGGGCTGTTAGTGTTTTAGATATGTAGCAGTATATAAGTTTAACTCATAAATATTTACTCATTGAACATCCTTGAATTTTATTCAGCTGAAAATGACTCACACATTAGCTAAACACAGCTGAACTCTGGGCCAAATAAACATTCAAATTACTGCAATGGCAAAGAAGAAAAACCCAGAGGCAATGCCACAAAAATACCGATACTTAACCGGTTTACGGTAGAAACCGTGCCAGAGTGGGTCTGGTTCTATATGCGCATAAAAGATAACACGTGATGCCGACAGATGACATGTGAACTAGGCTCTGTTTACTTTCTGTCTGACCTAGTTGTCTGGACAGCCAACCCCGAGGCACAGAACAGCCCAAATTTATTTCCCCAAACGTCTCCATGTCTTACTGCCCCACCTTAAAACAAGGCCTTCTGACAAACATGAAAACGAAAGCAGACGTATGTATGCGTGTGTGTGTACACGTGCACACACGTGCACGGGTGTGTGTGTGAGAGTGACAAGCCGAAACAGAGTCTAGCAGAGGAAAACATCTGACTTCTCTTTCAGAACCAAAGCAAACTAATGGTGCCTGACAGAGGAGGCGCAGCCCCGCAGAGCTTATGAAACTCAAACCAACATGCAGGTGCACCGGCCTGCAGAATGTGGGAATTGTGCGAGCGAGCGACTTGTAACATGAGCAGAGCAGATCACGTCCAAAACGGGCAGATTTCCTCTTTCAGCAGCAAGGACAAAGGAAGGATGCAGAGTTTCAAGAGAGTCAGGATATGAAAAAAAAAACCAATTACCTATGTAATGAACAACACATGTTTGGCCTTTCTTTGGAAATGTTCGCCCTGTTAAGAAAAGAAAGAAAACAAATATTAGTGTATGCTCGCACACTTCTGAGAAGGAGAGGTTTATCTTTTAATAAGTGATTCAATAGTTGTGAAAGGGTATATATTTTTTTAGATGCAGTTTATTTTTTGTTGTTGTTGCCGTTTTATGTTGTTTCCTGTATTCCGCATCATTTTAAATAAAACTTTTTCTGCAGATTGGTTTATTTTTCTATTCTGTAGTAAAATGTTTGAGCTGCATGTTAGAATCTGTAATGGATTTAATTTTTTTTTTTTTACAAAATCATGGAAATGGGTTGTTAAAAGGACCATTACAGACTATAGGGACCAGATTTTAGAGATGCACGAATCAGTTGGCCAAATATCCGTATCTGTCAATATTACCTTCATTAAATGAACACTTGCCACCATTCTTTTATTTTCATAAAAGGACATTTTTGTTTCATTTTCTGAGAAACAAACTGTAGAAAGGGGTGAGGGGCTGAATTATCTGGTCAGTTAAAAAAAAAAGCAGAAATTGAAATCCTGTTCAGTGCATCTTAAATAGATTTGATTATCGAAGGTCTTTATCAATCATGCAAGTGGTGAATGTGCACAGAAACCAAACAGGTCACAGTGAGTGTTAAAATCCAAGGAAGCTCCATGAAGGCTTGGGGGCACTTTCTAAAACACTTTGCATTTCATGCATATTCCATTACACAGTTGTTCTTTTGTTGACACTGTACATTTGTGGGAGGGAAAAACTCATCCCTTTATTGTTTTAAGTTTAAGTTCCAAGATCTCCACGAGCCAGACCTCTGCTCCCTGCCTTCAAAGCTTGTAGACTAACTTCAGTCGGATCTGTCACTCCCTTGTGGCAACAGTAGCCTGCATGCATTTTGCTCCGAGTATAAATATAATCTGCTTACTTTTGACAATGAGAGTCGGGACACAGGTTCCAGCTTCCTTACTTCAGCTTTTGTCCGAAATTATGGTAACAAATTTCTGATGCCACGCAAAACAATAATTATGTCAAATTGGTAGGACTAGCACGTTTCATAGTGAGTATGGAGCGTTCTGGAAAGATGCCATGCAAGCCTTTCAGTGAGGATGAGCCCCTTCAAGACTGACCGTTATCACACAACTCTAATTATAGCTCAAACGGGTTTCAACTAACTACGCCAACTCGTAATATTCATTTATGAAAACTGTACAGTTTGAACGGCAACATTATTCACGAGCACCACGACATTCCTGGGAGTCAGCAGCAGCAGCACCACTTCCCACCCCGCATCAAAGGCGACCCAGGCGGCTGCATTTACTTACCATCACCGGGAGATATGGTCTCGACTTCTACGCCCATGGTTGTGCTACTCTGAAGGCTAACTGAGAAACATAAAACCTAAAAAGCCCTTTCAACAGCCGGCGTTGCCCTCTTTTGCGGCTACAAGTCGGGCTTAATCGATTGAAATCATGTATTCAGCGGACTACCATCGACCCCCGCAGCCTCGACCAGCCGTCACAGAGGGAGCCCAGACATGCTGTCGCGAGACGCAGTCGAGAACTACAACTACATCACGTTCTTGCGCCTCTTCGAGGAGATGCTAGTTCTTGTTGTTCGTTGGTCTGTTTTGTTTATTTATTTATTTTTTTTGCCTGGTTGTGTGTATGTTCTTTTATTTATGAGATTAAGTATTTATTTTATTTTACAGCCAATGGAAGTAACGGTTTATAAAGCATTCCAAAAGGCAAAACAGAAATTCTTGGTCAACAAACTACATATCCCATAATGCACTTACCCTAGTACGGTTAGTTTTGTTTCCGGGTCATTCACGAGAGCAACGTTGTGGACACATTTTAGCCGGTAACCATGTGAAGAAACTGTGTTTCTATGCTTTTGCCACGTTTTCGTCTGAGACGGCTGTTGCATTTTCAGGTATTCCAAGTAAAGTTGCTTGTTTGTGCCGTCTCGTTCGTAATTTGATTTCACAACTTAAAGCGACCTGCCAGACTTGTCTGTAAAATTTGTAAACTCACTGCAGAAGTAGCCTGTGACCCCTCAATTTTTAAATGTTTTTTTTTTTTTTTGCTGTTTTGTTGTGAGTTCCATTTTAAGCAAGATACAGAATTTCCTGGAAGTGCTTCTGGTGACATCAAATAAGGCAGCTTATCTAAGTTATTTTTGGAGCGTTTATTTGTTTGTTTGCGGATTATTTTATTATTAAATTCAACCTTCAAGGAGGTTTTCCTAGTGACTTGATAGCTTCAGCAAAATGCTACAGCCAAATGTGAGGATATTGCATTGATTTCTGCCAAATTTGGCAACAATATAGCATAAGATGCGATTTGTCAGGAGGACCAGGGCAGAATAGCAGATTTCTAGTTTATGTACTTGGTGGAGATGCAGTGATCTTCAGTCTGATGCTTTTTCAAAATGTAAATTCAGCACTTTGACTATTTTTAGTTTAAGGAAAGATTTTAAGATAAAGTAAGTGGGGTGACAGAGACATAAAAAAGTTATTTATAAAGAAATTATATTTTAATTTTTATTGTCATTCTTATCATAACTTAAAAACAACAACAACAACATTGTCATTGCAATAATCTTTATTGTCCGTCAGTGGAGAAATTCATGTGTACCAGTAGCAAAGTAACTGTCAACTCAAAGCATGTAGATCTAATCAAAAATACAAATATAAAAACAGACTTAAGAATAACATACTGTACATTAACAGGAACTAAGAAAATAACATACTGTACAGTAAGGACAAATTTATAACATAGGAAAATACTAAGCATTTATTAATAGCAGACTCCAATCCAAAGAAATATGGAACTGAGCAATGTAAAGAAATCTACAAAACATCTTTGTGCACCAATATTTTTAATTTCACCTTTTTAGAATGCCAATGTAATTATGAAGTAATTATATGGGAAAATTCAAATCTGAACATATTGATCCGACTTAAAATTCTGAAGATCTTTTTTAATGTGAGTGACTGAAAGAAACCCACTGTAGGATACAATAATGTTTCATTTACTTCATCTTCTCCATATTTTACTTAAGGTACCAGATTAAGATCCCAGATGTATCTTTATGTAATTTTACATCTGTTCCCTTATTACTTGAGGTTAAGATCTATTTTGCAAGGTTAAGATCTATTTTACTACCAACTTTCACCATATCTTAAAAAAGACAGTGCGGTGACCCACTCAACACGACTTTGTTAATACCATGGGCTCCTAACTGTACGCTGTTAAGGTCATCCGGCATAAGCAGCTGTAGGTGTTCGTCACGACAGCCTCAGCTCAGGCAGAGGGGGATTAAAGCGTGTACTTGGGAGGAGACACAGGAGAGGCTTTTGCTGTTCTTAATCTGCACAGGTAGCAATAGCTACCCTTGTTCAAATAGTAACTCAGCTAGGACTCTGTCATCAATGCTTCTTTTTTGAGACATATATTTTTGTCTTCATCTAAGATTTTTTTGTTTCTTTCAGGATGGATCTTGGTAAAGCAAAGCTGCTTCGGAGTGGACTCAACACTCTACACCAAGCCATCCACCCTGTGCACGGGATTGCATGGACAGATGGAAAGCAGGTCTGCTTGACGGCTCTCTACTTTATCAATGGCGAGGTGAAGTTTGGAGACACCAACGTAATCGGGCAGTTTGAGCACGTCTTCGGACTCTTCTGGGGCCCACTGTGCTGCTCGGACTCCCCTGCTCTTCTGGCGGTCCAGCATAAGAAACATGTTACGGTGTGGCAGCTTCAGCTCAGTGCTCTTGAGCAGAACAAGCTGCTGTGCACGCAAACCTGCGAGATGAGTGAGCCATTTCCCTTGCTTTCTCAAGGCTGCGTCTGGCATCCTAAACTGGACATGCTGGCTGTGCTGACGAAGCGAGACACGTCCGTGTTGTTTTCTGTCAGGGTCGACAACAGGAGGATCAAAGCAGACATCAAAGGCAGTGGGCTCATTCATTGCGCTTGTTGGACTAAGGATGGCACCCGCCTGGTGGTGGCTATTGGCAGTGCTCTGCATTCGTTCATTTGGAATGACATCCAGAAAAGCCTGGTGGCATGCACTTTTTGCCCTATCTTTGACGTGGGGGGCTACGTCTGTGCAATTGAGGCCACTGGGGAAGCTCAGGTAGCTGTGGCTACAGAGTTACCGCTTGATAAATTATGTGGACTAAACTCCGGGATAACTTTTGACCTGCCGACAGAGACAGACACCCTGCAAGGCCAGGGCTTGCGCGCAGTCATGGCAGATGATGATGGCATTCTGGATTCAAGAAGGCGGTCTTTTGAGTCAGAAAGATCGTATATCCCCAGCTCAGGCCCCCTTGATCTTACCCATCTCTTGGCGAAGCACCGTCGCTCGGACCCTAGCCCCCTTATCCACTTGCGCCGCAGAGACACTGTGACGGGTTCTGGGCAGGACAGCTCACACCTCGTTCTGGTTACATATGAGCGAAAGGTAACTACAACCCGCAAAGTCAGCATTCCAGGGATTTTGGTCCCTGATATTGTTGCTTTTGATCCTCGTGCCTCCACAGTTGCAGTTGCTTCCAATACCTGCAACATGGTTCTCGTTTACTGTATCACACCGTCTGCTATGCCCAACATCCAGCAGATTTCTCTTCAGCAGAACGAAAGACCCAAAGGTGTCTGCTTCCTCAGTGACAAGGTACTGATGTTGATGGTGGGCAGGCAGAAGACTACCGATCCTGCCTTCCTTCCGTCTTCCAACACGGACAAATATATTCTTCGCCTCATATCCAAAGAGCTAATATACGATGGAGAAACAGCAATTGCACCATCCCCCTCTGCTTTCAACCATGAGTCTTCTTCTAATTTCTGCGCAGGGATTAGGAGGCACTCAGAGCACCTGTCAAAGGATGACAGGGAGCGGCCAGGGATAAAAGACTTGGTTCTGCCTGGAAGGGTAGTTTGTTCGCCAGGGAGCAGACGCAAGCTGGTCGAGGAGATCAGGAGCAACGAACCCAGTCCCATCACCACCTCCGTAGATTTCTCTGAGCGGCAAGAAAGAGCCTCGTCCAGAACCTCGTCCATCACGGTCGAGAACTTTGACATGGACCACGTCAATCGGATGGCCAGCCTGGCAGTAGGAGGCCAGGCCAGCAGAGACTCCAGCCGGGCAAGTTCTCCTCGCTTCGAGCCATCGGAGAAGCTCCACTCGGAGCCGCCGACGCTACCCATGCCTGAGAAAACATCCGGACGGACCAGAGAGCGCTCACTGGAACAGCTTGTTCACAACATGGAAAGGCTTTTTACACGCTTCGCAGACGTACAACAGTGCCTGACAGAAATCAGAGATTATACGCAGAACGGCAAGAAGGCCCCGACAGTCTATCCCAACATAACTGATCCCCCGTATGTCAATGTCACATGCCAGGTAATGTAGTGAGTCGTTTAGTCCTTATTAAGCACATCTTGTCTACCCATTGTCCTATGCAGTAACTACAACCTTATTTCGACATTGAGGGACTTTTTATACAAGAGCTAGTACTGATTTTCACTTTGTGTTGGGACACGCAGAAGCAGTTATCGGAGAATGTGTTCATCGATGAGAGGAGGCCAGTGCTTCTGTGTGATGGGAAGCTGTGCCTGCGTGCCATCCAAGACCTTTTCAACTTTACCACTGTGGAGATGATGTACGGTATGTGTCGAAGAATAGAACTACCATTACCTAATGGCGTAATGCTTGTCTTTTTGTTTTACTGTTAAACCAAAAATGGTCTTGGAAGTCCTCTGTGTCTCATAGCATCTAAGATTAACCATGTTGTGACAGAAAGTACAGAGTTAATCAATGGAAACCACTAGGAGGAAACTCCTTAGTCTTCTTGGGTAGGTCCCTCGCTGCGTGCAGTTCAGGAAACCTCGTTCGATGGGCTTCCTTCTTCTGACCAGGAGCAGGTGGGTGGTTTTACTACCTGGGCCAACTCCTTTTACACATCATCTTTTAGCTACAGCCAACAAAAATGTTTTACTCCATAAATAATGTCTTTTCAAAGAGTTAATTGTTACCTCAACAACATAGTCTGATATTGTTCTTCTGTTAACGTGCCTCAGCTATTATTGGAAGTGATTAGACGCCTAGATCAGATTACTCGGTTTAAAACAAAAGCAGCTTATCATTCCTGATAGGCAAAGTGTTTTGTTTTTGTTTGGTTATTTTCTTCTGATTAACCAATTCATGTTAACTCAACCTGGCAGTGTTCATATTTGCCTGAAGGACAGTTGGTTTCGCAGTATAGCTAGGCCAAGATACCTCCACAAATGACCATTGCCAAAAACAAAATGATGTGGGGAAAAGGTTTGCCAAAGAAGACATGGACTGGCCTAAAGAGAAATGGCACATTTTAAGAGCTGATGAAAATTAGTTTGTTCTTTTGTTCTAGGCGCTGCAGTTTGAACTGTAAAGACAGCAAAGTATGCTTATAACTCTGCAGAGGACCGTTGCCTAAAATCACATCTATCTTGTCTTACCAACTATTAACTGTTGGAATGCTCCATCAAATCAGTGAACAAATGACTGATATTGTCACTTTTAAGAAGACTGAATCTGTGAGGCTTCTCCTATATTGCGGATTTAAGAGAACTAATGGCCCATATCATTTCAGGCACTTTTTAGCAGCTTTTCGCTAACAGTCTTGTGTATTTCTTTTCCAGGACCGTTGTGGATCGTACTTGTGGCAGACGCTGATGGCTTCGTGCCTCTGACATTTAAGCCCAAAGACGAACTGACGGTGCGGAACGGGAAGAGGAAATCTGCCCTACGGACTCCTGGAAGTCCAGAGAATTCCTGTCCATCCAGCCCAGCCCCGAGCCAAAGCTCGACAACGACTGCAGAGGCATCCGTGTAGTAGCTCCTGACACACCTGTACAGACTCTCGTAGTAATGTTTCTCTTTGACTTTCAAACCTGTGACCTCAATGCCACAGAAACCCACTGTTCATACTGCAAATTATATTTTTATAGTAAGAAAAAAATGTGGTTTCTAAGGAGTTGCCCTTTCAGATGGTGTATTTAAATATTGCTTCTTTAAAATGAGATTACCTTAAAAAGTTCCTATATTTTTGTTCTTTGAGGAAATTTCATTCAGTCTTTATAGTCTTCCTCCCTAAAAAGCTATAGTTCTAGAGTGCAATTCTAAGCTATTCAAGATGTGTCCCCTGCCAATATTATGTACATTTCTCCCCAAAGAAGTGTAAGATTCAGTTTTTACTCCTAAAATGTCTGAAATTTCACTTTTCTGCTTTACGGTTAACCTCAAATATAAAACTGTTAATGTTATACCGGAAAAATTAGGAATGTCTAACACAGGGGTCTAACCCGTGGCTCTAGAGCCGCATGCGGCTCTTTAGCGCTGCCCTAGTGGCTCCCTGGAGCTTTTTCAAAAATGTTACAAAATTGAAAAAGATGGGGGTGGGAAAAATATTTGTTGTTATAATATGGTTTCTGTAGGAGGACAAACATGACACAAACATTCTTAACGTTTTCCAATGCTATAAAAATGTGTAGAATAAATATTAAATTTCAACATTAGCTGTTACGTCAAGATTAAAGTTACATCTTACAAGCCCAATGTTGAGAAGCTGTCCAGTGATGTCCGTAAACAGAAGTCACATTAAACACGTAAGAACACAAACCTGCCATAGTCACATATTTGTAACAAAGTGGTCGTTTTTTTAAATTGATTAATGATTTTTGTCAGTATATATTTAGAATGACTCTTAGCGATATCATTGTGTTTAACATCCTCAGGTCCAAGGATGGCTCCGTTGGTTGTGTGTCAAAAGAGGAGAGGATGCTGCTGTCTTACCATTGCACTGACTTGCTTGGCATTTGCACAGAAATCAAACTTAAACTGTATTAATTAAATTTTATATACTTTATCTTTTCAAAAGACAACTGTTTTATTTTTTATAACTGCAGGTTGCGTTTTATTTACTGTCCATTTGGTGCCCAGATAAGGGACACGTTAAGCACGTTCCGTTTTGGTGCTTTTTTCGATCACACACTTAACATGATTATTTACAAGGAGCGATCGTCGTTATGCAAACTGCATTTGGGAGCAGATTTTTTGAGTTCCAAAAGGAAAAATATCTTTCCCTGTCGAATCTTCATACTAAAAATGAGATAAAAAATCTGATTACTTTATTGCATTTTATCAATACAATGAAACACAATACATTCATATTGTAACGGGAGGTAAACTTAAAGCACCATCGTACAACAGAGTCACGTGGTGCGTCATTCTTTCCAGGACGCACTGCAGGAAAATTAAACATTTAATCATGAATGTATGCACTTAGTCGTTTTGATAATAGACTAAAATAGCTAATATAAACACTTAAAGCCTGTGTTGCCTTCATTATAAACCTTATGTAAGGCTTTTAATTTTTTGCAGCTCCAGACAGATTTGCTTTTGTTTTTTGGTCCAATATGGCTCTTTCAACATTTTGGGTCACCGACTTTTGGTCTAACACATTTTAAAAAAGCCACCTATTTTCTTTGTTGATGGCAGTAAGACATCTGACCACAAGAGGGTGCAACACTCCACCAATTCTCTTAACTGCATGGTCATTTCAAAAGAAAGCAGCAATCCAGTCAAATGGTTTTGCTTTTAAGGTCATAAAATAAATGTGCTCTTTGCTATTGTTGCAAAAAATATATAAATCTAACCTCAATTGTAAAAAAGTCAATCAAAATGCAAAGATATGTGTATGAAACTTAAGTACACCCCATAATTCAAGCCAGACTTAAGTTCTCATTGTTGAGAACTGTAGACTTATTTTTCTAAATATTACAAGTAGTGTTCACAGCCATTTGTTTCTGCCAGCTCGCTTCACGTCCGCCAACGGTGTTTTAATCAAATGGAGGTTTGACCATTTGCTCTTTGGTTCCATCTGTCCATAGGACATTGTTCCAAACGTTTTGCGGCTTACCAGCTCAAAAATTTCTGCCAGTTTCTGTTTAGAATTCTGTTTTTCATAGTCAACTAATCCAAACAAGCTAGCCATCTTTTTCTAGACCACATTGTCTTGAAATGTACGGTTTGACGTGCTAAGTAAACCCAGTGAAGGAGATGTAGCTCCTGGGTTTTTGCAGTTTTTCTAAACCTTACGCAACCTGTTGTATCTTTGGAGTGAATTTTCAAAGAAATTCACACGAGGAGAAAATGTCAGCTGTCTTAAACACTTTGCATTTGTTAAAAATCTTAGTTGAAAATGGTCTTAACCCTTTCTACACTGATGGACAGCAACAATTGCTTTTTTACAATCATTGCTGTTGCCTTTGCATTGCGTCGACAAACTGCTTAGAGGGAGTTTCCTTGTTGACGACCAATCAAACAGTGCATTGCATTTACTTTTCTGGCTTCTTGGAGGGATGTACTTACTTCATCACATAGATTCTTTTGGTTTGGAAAAAATAAAACCTATGGCATGTTTATATACACTTGAGGTGAGATTTTAAAACTTGGTAAAGACCAGTTTGGCTTTATGATGTTCTTATAGATAAAACTCCAGAATTGAAAGAGGGTGTACTTTCTTCTATACCTTAATGGTAAATGTTATTTATGACTACCAATAAACATACATCTTTGTACAACTAGACCCCATTTTTTCCCCCACATATGTTTAATTGCAACACTTCCACACTCAAGAAAGACGAGATATTTAATTGGTCCCATCCCGTCTCTACGGCGTTTATTCATCACCTGTCATCAATCTTTCTGTAATTATGTATCATAAATAAATAACAGCGTAGAGTTAAACACAGCATATAATATACATTCATTTATATAAATCATTTATATGTTTATATATATATTCAAGATGACTATACAGTATGTGTGGCAGTAAAACAAAAAATGTTTACATTAAAACTATTTCCATATTTGACAGTGTAATATACACCAAAGAGCAACATTCCAGCCTCATGACTGGAATCCGTGGCTTTGTGAATTCACTCCAACATCCTGCTCACACGTTACTTAAATCTTCGTAGGTTCGGAGTCAATGCTTTGCTTCCTGCGAGAGACATCAGTATCAGTGCTACATTCATACCATAGGTAGAAAGTAAACATACAGAAGGTTTCCCAAAACCCCTTTTTTTTTTTTGTTTTCTTCATCAATCTACAAGAGTTCTTTGGCCACAGCTTACAGCAAGATTTAGCTGTTCCTAATTAAAACTCCTAAAGTCAACTCATGACATGGGGATCTTTGTTCATGACACGTTCGGAGACAAATCAGGATGCAGGGAAAGTCAAATGTAGGAAAACAGAGGAGAAGTCCTTTCTACACCGTTCACAATCTCGGTTTACATTCAAACAAGACAATTCATTCGACCACACAGGTTTCTCCAGAGAGACCAAAAATGGCAGTGCACTCATGCGCTTTTTCTGAGCTAGCTAACAAGCGCCACAATTTAACAAATGTATATATTTAGATTTGAAATTGTTTTCATTAAGCCAAGGTTTTTTTGGGTATTTTTTCTTTGGAAGCAAAACAATTTTTTATATTTTATTGACCTTTTACCAAATAGCATGTTGAAAACTATTAATACCCCATCAGTTGTTTGGCTTTGACGATTTAATGGCACATTTCTGTAACTTTTAATATATCTGTATTTGTTCAACATATTTATTATCTATTTGTTGGACTGTGGCACTTTTGACCATTGATATTTGTCTGAGCTCTTCTAATTGGAGGAGGTGAAACGCCCCCAAGCAGTTGATGCCACCAAAAAACCTAGAATCTGAAAACTTACAGAAGAAATATGTTTTTGACTTTTAACACAAAAAGATCCTGCAAGTTGCTTTGTTTTGTCACTGCAAAGTTTTGTGAGTAGGTTGATGAAGAAACAAAGGAAAAGCAGGAAGTTCAGAGCCCATGAACCTTAAATATTTAATCTAACTACATGTGTTCAGATGCTGTATCTTTAAGATAGCTGGAGTCCCCCTGAGTATTTACATTGGCGGATCACTTTGGTACTGTCACCAGATTACAGCAGCATTTTTAACCCCCTCTCACCACAGAAAGTCTTTCGCAACAAGTTTGCAACAGTTTGGAGGTTGAAAGGAAGGACAGAGTCAAAGGATTAGAGCTTTTCCCGCAGTTGTGCATTAATGATTTCTACACACCGTAGCTCCTCCAGCCAGAGTTTATTCCTGCGCCGTACGTCTTCGTTGATGGGATACAAAACCAGGATCATTAACCCCGTGACGATGAAGGCTATGGGTGCGGCGCCGATCAGGAGCTTGAGGGTGTACACCACAGGAGGGGGCTGCGAGCAGCCGCGGGTTTCGTACCCAGCAAACCTATGAAGATGTACAGGTTCTGTTTAGATGCAGGCCATATAGGAACAGATACAGAACCATAATGCTACAAAACTACCAAACCGATACCTCTAAGAAAACATAAATGGCGACTGACCCATGGTGTATTGCACCAAAAAATGTGCCACAACTTGATGATTTTGGCCCAAGTGGGACTTTGCCACCTTAAAGTTTTAGCTTCTCTCAACCTCTTCCAAAGACAAAAATGCAAAAGATATTACAAAATGTTTAGATCAAAGTAGAGATCGCTGGACGTAACTTAATGTCTCATTGGAGAAAAACAAACATGGCATATTGACCCCCCCCCCAAATAAAAATCCTCCTCTGAACTAAAGTATGTTTAATGTCTGATGAGGATCAACAGAAATGATTACTTTTAGGCATTAGTTTCAAATGCGATTGTATAGGCTATTGGAAAATTTTATGTATTTCATTTTTACACACACTGCTTCTGCATACAAGCTGAGGTTTAGTCAAATACATATTAAGATGTGATGTTTGGCATTCTTTAAGACTCAGAAAGGACCAGATTACGTTCCACTACACCCTGAAACATCAAACAACCGTGTTACGGGTGTACTTCTTCGAGACTCACTGCAGGCAGAGAGTGGACACTCCCAGGGTGATGCCAGCGGCCAACTTGACGAAGAAAACGTAGAACGAATAGAAAATGGCTTCATGGCCTTTAGAGGAGCTGTTCGTCAGTCTGAAATCGTCCACCACATCTGGCAGCATGGACCTGGATTGAATGCACACAAAAATAAACACGAAGCCATGAAAAGAGTGTCTTGCGATGGACGTTGGGAGCATCCCTTAAACACCCAAAGTAACTCAAGCAGTTGGCAAAACTTTAAGCTAACGCTCTTACCTTATTTCCTCACAAAACCACTAGAGATGTTAGCAAATCATTACGTGATGCCAACTTTAGGATCAACGGTGGGCTAAAATTACAGAGCTAATGACACGATCAGATGATGAGCGGCGGGCGGAATCGCTGGACCACAGGCAAAATAAACATTTGGCCCCTTCCAACGTAAACATGACCCCCTCTTGGGAGGCTATAATTTGAGATAAAAGGAAGGGGAAAAGAGACGAGTGCTAAGCAGTGACAACCAAAGAAGCGTCTGGGAGGCAGATGTAAAGATACCTCCGGAGTTGTGTTGTGGGAGGCCTGTGATGGCACGAAAGATTTACAACAGAAACCGCATCTCCTGTCTTTTTTTTTTTCTTCAATTTTTTTACCCACTTCAAATCACTTTCGTGACATGAAGTGGGTAATTGGATGGAGCCCTGTGGGGCATCAAGTCATCATTAACAATATGATGTTTCAGCTAACATGGGCAGCTTTGTGGTGCTGATGGGCAGATAGGTGAAAGTTTCTAATTAAATTAACATTTCTTTCATATGGGAGAAAAGCAGATGACTGGCATACAGACATTAATACAAGAGCGCCTGCAGACACAAAGATCTCTTTGGTTATAAACTCAACTTCTTTAAAAGATGATTAGACTCTCAAACCATATCTTGCAGATAGTGTGATGTGTTCTCTAAGAGTTCGCCCTTTGGAATGATGCTCAAAGTGAGGTAGAGACTGTTTTCCACGACTTCTTGTCTGCTCTGTACCATTAGACTGAAACACTGCTAATTCATAGTTATGACATTGAAAGCAAGGTGATCAGTTTATGAAACAGAAGAACATTTTGTTTTCACACAATTAACCGGGACCCCTTTGAAATATGCTATGAGCCGAGCTAGCAACGAGTCATATCAAAACAGAAAGGAAGCAAGGTAGCATTAGCCTAGCATTCCAGCTTACTGTTGCACATCAAAACAATGGGAGCAATGTATAGCTGACTAGCTGTATGTGTGAAGTTGGTTATACATTTGAAACCAGATATTTACAAATAAAACCTTTTTTTTTCTTATTATCAGACTTTAAATCAGATGAAACGTCTATTTGCTAAATGTAAGAATAATAATAAATAATAATAAACTTTTTGATAAACTCTTGTTGCGTCCTTCAAATTCAGAACTTTTTAAAATAAATTTTAGTGTGTCTAATCGGGGCACAAATGGTTTAAATCGACTCTCATCGGCATCTTGGAGCAAAAAAAAAAAAATCCCAATCGGGACACAGAATGTGGGATGTGTTCCAAAAGGCCTCACCATGGCAGTAGCAGCGACGCAGCTATGCTGAGCCCAGAGGAGACAGCCACAATGTAAGCCACCACCAAGTTAGGGATGAACACCAGCATCATGGAGAAGGGCATGATCCACTAAAGAGACAAACAAGCGCAAGTGTTTTCAGATGTTTACACGTGAGGTCAAAAAGATGTTTATGTGACTGCGGAAGCTGGATTTGGCACACCCGCATGATGGCGCAAACAAGCAAGTTCGACGTCGCAAAACCGAAACCAGGATGCTTACCGTGATGCCACAAAAAGCTGCTGTCTTCTTCCCAAATCTCTTCAGGAACCACTGCCAGAACGGTATGCTTAGCAGCGCAGAGACCTGTAGGGCGACGAGACGAAGTAGATGATGTGTGAAACACTTCAAATATTTGATTCTAAATGAGGCTCTGCATCGTCAGTAAGTTAGAATTGTGAAAATAGGGGGTTCTTTTGTTTTGTGTTGTGCTGCAAGATAGATCTTGTACACGAATAGGAAGTAAATCTGGCGACTCACGAGGATCACCACCACGATGTTCTGGAAGTGCTCCCTCAGTCCGGCAGCGTAGGTGCAGAAGAGCACGAAGTTGCTCTGTGTCAGCTGCAGAAATGAAAGAGGGGACATTCAGACACTCAGACATGCGGCACAGTCGATGGGGGAACTCGGCGTGCTGCAGCGAGTGCCAAACAAAGTGACTGGAAAAGCTGCTGACGGGGGGAGTTTTCTGCTGTGATTTATTCCCCCTCTGAGACTCACACGGATGACAGCTGACAAAAAAAAAAAGAAAGGGAAAAAAACAACCCAGAAAGCTTGGGAAGTCTCCTTTATAATCTAAATTCTGTAAAGATGCCAGATGCACCACACAACAAGCCCTTTCAGTATCGCCCAGAAGGGACCAGGAACTCAAAGCCACAAACATACGGTAGGTGTTCTTTTACACAGATCAAACGAGACCGAGCGGCAGGAATGCTCCCACGCTGTCAGCACTCATGACGGCTTCAGCTTAATGCGACGCTGTGTCTGACGAATGTCTTGCTGAGACAATTACCTGAACTGCGACAGTGATGAGGAGGAATGCGGCTGTCAGGATGATGTAGGGCCCGTGTCCCATCACTTTGAGGAAGCCCTGCACGAAGGGGATCTGCTCCTCCGTCTTCGGGCCGTAGGGATCTGAAAGATGGGGGATAAATATACGCAGCCTATCAGATAACATGCAGTAAGGGAAAGGCGATAGATTTGCTCAGTGGGACTACTGGAACTGCCCCTGCAATGCAGTGGGTAAGGTTTGTGTCTCTCCAAGTCATCATTTAAGGCGTAATAACCATTTGGCTGCAAGTCAGAAATAATTTTAGCTCCAGTTAGTCTATTAGTCTAGGGAAAGCAGTAAAATGCCTAAATCTAAATAAAAAATTGATTATCAAAATATATTATGGGGAATTTCAAAACATCTTTGTACACAAAGAATTATTATTTTTTTATTTCCTCCTCCACAATATGCTTCCATTCCAAGTTCCAAAAGTTCAATTAGCTCAGTGTTTTATATATTGTATGGCTATCACAATTAACCATGACAAACCGATTATCAAAATAATTATCAACTCATTTTGTAATCAATTAATCGTTAACTGGAGCAGAAACACTCAAAAAAATTGACATTTGATAAAAGAACAATATATTCAGACCACTAATTAAGCCAAAACATACATGCATTTTGCAGTTAAGATATAAAAAATCTTTGTAAAAACGTTTTAGCTTCACTTGGTTTAAGTTCTCTAAGAAAAGTACATTTTGCTATCCAATTATTAATCGGTTAATCCAAAAATAATCAAGAGATTACAGTGACTTTCACAGCCATTTGTTAGATCCCTGTGTTAGACATTCCTAATTTTTCCAGTATAACATTAACAGTTTTATATTTGAGGTTAACCGTAAAGCAGAAAAGTGACATTTCAGACATTTTAGAAGTAAAAACTGAATCTTACACTTCTTTGGGGAGAAATGTACATAATATTGGCAGGGGACACATCTTAAAGCATTCTTGTCAACAATCCTTTTCAAATGCTCTTTGTAAATAAATGTAACACTGGCGTGTGGAAGTGAAATCATTTGAGGAATGTTAATAATCTCGGTGATCTCACCTTCCCGCTCTTTGACTCCCAGGAACATCACCAGAGTGCACAGCAGGAAGACTCCTCCTATCACAATGGCAGCAATCATGTAGACCTCCTTCTGCAGAAACGGAACAAACATATTGCATGGCCTACATCTGTCTATTTCTCTCTTTTTTTTCCACAGAAGTAGCACAAACATGTCTGTTTGGTTCTTCATTATTGATAGTTCTCTAATTAGCAATGGAATTAATTTACTGGAAACAAGGAAACTTGTGCTCTTCAGTTCTTTGTTGTTAGTCACAAGTGGCTGACTTATCGTCAGTAGATTTCTGTGCAGGGTGCTCTTGGTTTGGTACATACAAACAGAGCCGACCTGAAGGAAACCAACCCCAAGCAGACCGTAACCGTTTCACCCCCACTGTGACAGGAACTGCTCTGCCTTAAACAACTTTGTGTTTGTTTGCTATTTTGCCATGCGGCTCGGCCCGGTGGTTCTTCATTATTTACGCACATCAAACACTCCCTGTTTCCGAAAGCAGACGGAGTTTGCCCAGACTGTGTGCCACCCTCAGCAGCGACCACAAAGAAAGGGGGTGCTGACTGCAGAGGGGGTAGGAGCGGTGAGCGGTATTGCCCCAATAGGGTTCACCCAAAATCCACTGGAAAGGTCTTATTTGAAACCCAAATAGCTGCGGTGCAAATAAAATCCAACCCAGGACGTTTCATCCACACAGAAACTCCCATGGCTGAGGCTGTACAGCAGCTTGTGTTTATTTGCAGATCTACAAACTGAAATATCGTTTATTATGTCTTGCTGTGCTACCTTAAATGACAAGACAACAGACTTTCCGTATTTTGTTTCTACTTTCGCATATATTTGTGGGATTTCTAGTGGTATACCAACACAAAGTAGAGCAGGGGAAGAGAAATAATATGAAAATGTTCTACAAGTAAAAATCTGAATTGTGAGGCATGAATTATTCATGACTGGTTTGGAAGTCTATAGGGTTACACTTCCACGCGCTTTGCAAGTCTAGAAACTGAAACGTTTGGCCATCCTTCTTTCTAAAATAACTCCAACTCAGTCAGATTGCATAAAGTTTGCATTTGAAAAGCAAGTTTCAAACCTTGCAAAAGATTTTGAAAGTCTGGACTTTGACTGAGCCATTTCAGAAATGTAATAATTTATTGATAACCGTCCACAAAAAGATCTGAATGTATGTGCTTCTGGAAGGTGATCCTCATGTCTTTTGTGGTTTCTAACAGATCTTCTTCCAGTAGCTCATGGTGTTTAGCCACCAACAAACAAAAGAAAAAGTCTTGGCTACAACTCAAGTAATTTCTGATTTATTTGCCAGGTTTTATCTTAACTTTATTTTAATTTTCCAACGACTTTTACTCGAAAGGGCCACCGGAGTTTTTGTGGCCTCCAAAACTCCACAAATGCTTTCAAATGCAAACGTTTGGACACCACTGCCCTACATCTTCTCTCCAACTCTACATAAATGCATCATTTACCCCCTTCCCTTTCAAAAGCCTAAAAAAAAATAAATAAATCAAATAATATTTTATTTCCATCTCCCAATTATTAGCTTCTGCTGGCCCATCACACAAAATCCCGATTGACTGTTATGTTTTAGAAAATGTGAAGAAGTGTCAGGGGTATTAATACTTTCAGACTTTATTGTTTGCACACTATGTCTGGGGTGTGTTGAAATGATCTGTGTGAAACATAAATAAGTCTAATGACTTGCAGGCTGCCGAGACCCGGCAGTTCACTGGGGCCGCTTCTTGGAGCCTGATGTGAGGGAGGAACCCCCTTTTTGTGGTCGTAAACGGGGAGCAGGCCGGGGACGCCGGTTCAGATATCAAACGGAGCCACCTCCTTTTAGTCCCGTGGGTTACACGGGATAAAATGTGAACATATTTCCAGTGTCAGAACTACCAGACAGTCAGTAAATATGGAGCCAATTTTAAACAATCTTTCTTTTCATTCAACTCTCGCTGTCTCTCCTTTTTTTTTTTTAAACCCTTTTGGTGTTTTTGAAAGTAGCGCGCGCGCACACACACACACACACACCGCCACTACAGGTTCGAGCCAGAGCGCTGCGGTGACAGCCCTCGTTATTTTCAAACCGACTCTTTGCCCCATTTTTAGCTACACCTGAGCTCTCAGGCTGGCAGAGAGACACTCACAGCTTGTGACAGGTACTCCTGGGAGGGCACCAGGCTCTTAACGATCTCTGCCCCGCTGCTGTTTCCAAGGTAACCAGCAGACATGTTGTGAGGAGAGCAATGCTTCTGAGTGTGAGCGCTGGCCACGATCTGGCCCTGGATGGCGGCGCCCAAAAGGGTCCCCATCACCTCCACCGTCATTCCTGTCAAAACCCCAAAACAAAGACGACGTCATGCTTCGTCGCGGACACGGCGGAGGTCGAAGCATGCGGTCAGAATAATAGAGGAAGCTTACGGTAAGCAGTGGCTGAGTCCCGTTCCTTCTGGTCTGTGCTTATGAACATGGTGAGAGCAGAGTAAGACACGTGGAAACACTGCAAGGACACAAAATGTTCAGTTAGGACTCAGGCTAAACAGAAATAATGGATTTTGTTACAGCAATAAAACAAATCTGAAAGACTTTACTATGACTGAGCAACTACAACTAACCAAAGGCAAAACACGACAATGTAAGTGAAAGCTATAAAAATGACAACTTTTTGTACTTATGTTTGTTGTACGCCCTACGTTTAGATCCGTGAGTCTGAAAAGTGCATAATTGAAAGAGGTTTAATGGATTACTTCTGCAGCTTTAACTAGCTGAAACTAAATTAAAATTGAGATAAAAACAGTTACAGTTTCAAGTTTTTTTTAAGTGTACTATGATGGACATTTTTGCAAGTTATCAGTTGTTCAGTACTGATGGCTGCACGGTCTGACTCTCCCGGAGCTGCAAAATGGGAATCGTTCATCTCCATTGACCTTCCTCACGACAAGGGATCTTATTAAACTGATTACACAGCTTTTTGAAGAAAATGCATCAATTAAGCTAAATTGAATGACAATTGGAGAACCCTGAAGGGTTTTTCTTTTCTGTAGCTTTGAAGAAAACATCAATAAACTGAAATGACCCAAATTAATTTAAATTAAACTAAAATGAGCTGATCCAAACTGAACTGGGTGGCTTAGAACCAAGCTGAAATGCACTGGATCAGGTGAAATAATTAAAATGAAACTGAGCTGAACTGAACTGAGGGTTGTGGTGGACTGGTGAACTGACCTTAGCCAAATTGAACAGAAATGAGCAGAATTACATCATACCAATTTGAAGTGAGCTAAATTGAATGAAGCCCATCTGAAATGAACTGAACTTAAGAGAACTGAACTGAACTGAACCAAGGTGAATCAAACTGAGCTGCGCTAAACTAAACTGAACAGGACCGAATGGCATCGAAATGCAGAATTGGACTAAACTGCATTCCACTTAATGAAACCAAGCTGATTTGAACTGAACCACACACACATTTGGATTCAATTTAATTCAACTTAACCGAATTAAATTGGTTAAGTTGAATTAACTTAACCAAGTTAAAACTTAACCAGTTTGAAATTATTCTTTCAAACTGATCTGAACTGATTAGTTTGAAAGAATGATCTGAATCCAGTGCACGGCTTGAAAAATAAGCAACTGTTCGTTTGGGTGCCGCCAACTTGTGAATAACAAGCTGCAGCAAGTAAGGAATGTGAGTCTTTCATTGACTGAGAAATGTCATCCCTGCTTCCTCTTAAGATCAAGGCAACAAAGCTCTGCATAAATGGTTAGGGCGCTATTTACATGCACGGTTTGGGTGAAACTGGAGAAAACCCACGCAAGAGAAGAGGACACAAAGACTTAGAACCGTGAGGACAAGAGGCAGTTGTACTTCATGCCTGCCCCTGTGAAAAGGTTATCACTTCTACTTAACGAATGCAAAATGTTTCCATGCTCAAGCCCTGCTTCAAATAGCCACGTAAACTAAGTGGCTTCCGAATGACAGACCGGACAGCCTTTTCATCCGCATGTTTTGGAGAAAAACACAAACGCAAAAGTGTCTGCTGTATATTTATCAAAGGCAATCTCTGCATTTTCCACGGTGGGCCAAGTTCAGATCAGTCTCCCTTCTTCCTCACCACCTCTCCCAGAGAATAGCCCAGCGACCATAGTCCAGCTTCACTTTGTAATTTACTCAAGGGCTCAGTCAGCATTGTGGCCAAATGAGCCTGCTCAGCCAACAACGAAAATAAATGCGTCCGCGAGAGCTTTTCTTTTTCTTTTTTTTGTCCTCAGTGTTTGTGGAGCATGTCATTTACGGGGCTTTTACTGGACGCAAACATTTATAGAATCAATCGGGTTTTGCTCTTTTTTTTATTTTTATTGCGACTTGGAAGTGAAAAGCGATTCATTTAGTGAAAACCCATTATTAGTTGATTGCGCAACACAAACAAAGCGTAGCAGACTAGTCTGTTTACAGGCTGCGGCATTCTGAGTGATAGCAGCTGAACTTCACACAAACACACGGCCACAGACAATGAAGGGCGGCTAAAAGTGGCAACCGGCATTTACCGGGCAAGAGGTTCCTGGCAGGAATGACTGTATACTTATCAAGTAGTTAGAATTATATGCTGTAACAGCTGACCACAGTTTCTGCAGTGGTCTGAATGCTCTGTGGCATATGTTATAGAGGTTACCCCAGAGCAGAGCAAAAATAATGGGGGAAATGGAGAAGATTATCCCAAAGGCATTAAAACAGAAGTCAATTGGAAGGACTCTGTTTTCCCCTTAAGATAACATATTTAAGCATGCCTTTTTTTTGGACCTCCTAATTAAACTCATCTCATAAATCAGTATAACAGTCCAGGACATCAGGTAATCGCTATCATCTCCTCCTTCAGCGCAAATATTTACAATATTTTCTGAGGTCCATTTCTACATTATGTAACCTGTCTGCCGAGACTGGGAGACGAGTCAGTCAGGGTTTTCATCTCCTGTTTCCTCTCGACATCTACGGCACGTCTGACTCGTGTGGAACATCGCTCGGCAGTCTGAAAAATTCCTGAATATCCTGTTTCCACAGAATACTCACATTGATGAGGGTTTGGTAGAGGCAGTAGAAGACCAGGTACCAGACGAACCTGCCGTTGATGAAGGGGGGAACGAACCAGAGGAAGAAGTACGACACCACCAGAAACGGAGTGCAACCCAGTATCCTGTGGGGGGAGGAAAGGAAAACGAGAATAGTGGATGAGATACATGAAGGGAAAGGGAGATTTGGTTCGTCCGTTGTTCTTTGCTTATATGAGATTAAATCATAGTGATGACATCATCCAGATGGGTAATGAAGACAAACGTTTCTCCAGCTTGCAGAGGATCCCAAGGCATTCTCAGACCAGAAAGGATATGGTTCATTAAGTAAGTTCTAAGTCTAGCCTAGGCTCTTTTACTGGTCTGAAGTGCCAAACCTCCAATGCTCAGTAGCTTCATTGAATGGACATAAACACAAAGCTATTGGTGGAGCAAAATCCAAAAGAAAAACTATACAAACACAGACATCCACTGATGTCTAAATGTAGTTTAAAGGAAGATTGTACTGATGAAATGAGCTAACTAGGCCTTACTTTGAATGTCTTTCAATCTATAGACTAACATGTTGAATGACTTTTTCTGGTATTAATACAATCAGACTGTCCAACCTTACATACTTATAACAATATGATCATGGACAACCAATGTTTTTTTGGGTTCTGATGAGAAGACAGACCAGTTATCTATGGCATTGCCTTTTTGCTCACCCCATCTTCTTCTCCTTCCTATTATCAATCACGAACAAGACACAGAGACAGAATGACTCTGCTTGATCAAAGGTGCCACTCTGATGTTCCTCCACCAAACCGCCACCTGTCCACAACCCTGTACAAATCATAGTTCATGGGAAGTCCAAGCTGTCCCTTGGACTTCCCATGATAATCCAAGCTGTCCTTTGAGGAGTGAAATTTTGGTGGGTTAACTTTAACTACACCAATTCTCCATTGAGACCTTTCAGTTGATCACTGAACAAAAAGAAGCCATTGGGAACACCGAAAATAGGATCTGTGGCAACTGGGAGCATGTATGCAAAGACCAGATAGTACATAAAGTAAACAAGGTACACTGTACTCTCACAAATAGCTAAGCCTTCTCCAGATCCTTTAAACATACGTGAACTAAACAGCCAAGTTCCCATGATTACCCCTCCCTGAGCAATTCCACAAGGGTAGAGGAAAACTTGGATCTAATTAAATTTAGGGCATCGCCACCAGTCACAGCAGGGGGGGAAAAAATGTGGTTTTGTCATTTTCACAACACTGTTTAACTGAAGCTTTCCTTTTTGCCCAATTACAGACTATCACTCTAAGTATGGCAAGAATCTGTCCTGGGAAACACAGAAAAGTAAAAGAAATTCCACCCCCTCAGGGAAGGACGAACACACACACACACACATGCACACCCCCGCACGCACGAACACACATGAACACATGCACATATCCAGATGTAGCAATTACACACGCGGCTTCATGAATATGTAGCGCGCACTTAGGCGAAAGCTGCATGAAGCGATTCCGCTGTGATGTGCTTTTCTCAGAACTTGGGGAGTGATACAGTAGGTGGGCCATGTATAATTCATAAGCGTACGACTGTCTGCATCGCTATGGTTAAAGCAAACGGCTGCGTGTTGCAAAGTAACGAGGAAAAAGCTGATGATTGATGGTCATCGGAGACTGCAAACACAAGGCAGCACTTAAAATGCAGTTTGTCACGCAGTCTTGAACAGCAAACACGTATAAAGAGACACTTATGGAAACTAGACCTCCATCTGAACCAGTAATTAGCAAAATGTATTAAAAGGAGGAAGAGAGGGGGAAGTTACAGTCGTTTCTGGCATCATCTGGCGTGGCCGCTTCACTCTCCTCCTGATTGTTTGCGCAAACAAAGGCGGTTGCTTCTGCTGGTGCTGCATTATTGACCGCTTGGCCGGTGGGAGCGCTGAAAGAGCCACAGGATGGTTGGGGGGCAGGGGGAGGTTGGGGGACAGTTACAAATGTTCCTGCTCGGGGAGACAGGCAGCAAAAGTGTGTGCACGCTAACACTCGCATACTTTCTGAACACATTTTTCACGCACGACTAAAGGGTGACACCTGTCCCAGTAATTTGCACAGATTTAATTAAAGCTGTCCGGGCTGATGGGACGTGGACATGGATAATTCTCATCTTACTCACGTTTTCTGGCTGTTAATTAGATGTAGCGCAGTGGCCCAGAGCAGATTTGAATGAGGTGTTACGGGTTAGAATGGACTCTTGGTGGATTTTAGACTATTCAACTCATGAACCTCAGAAGTAAAAGGTGAAGAAAATGTAATTCAACAACGTATGCATGCTTTTCTGACGACTACATTTTCATCCTCAAGTACAGCTTAACTCGACCAACCTGTTAAACTCTAACTTCTTGTTAAATGCCATCTACAAAGTTTGGCTAAAATTTCTGTGAATTTAATGCGATTAACCACCTTTTATGCTTCAATTTCACCAGTCACAGCAGTCATAAATACGCCCTGAGTTTTAAAATCCCCAAATCACTTCAGCTGTACCTCTCTGCTATAATAAAATAGGCAAGAAGATTTATAAAAGCAACAAATTGTGGCCCGATGCAAATAATTTCATAATAGCTAAGAAACAAAGTAATTAAATCAGTCTAGAAAGGGTCATAAACTCATTTCTGCATCTTTGGGACTTACGTATATGCTAACCACAGTGGAGCCCTCATACACAACCATAAAACATATGGCAGTGGTGAATCTTGCTGGATTGG
The DNA here is from genome assembly GCA_903066815.1 of Brachyrhaphis roseni. Taxonomy (NCBI): domain Eukaryota; kingdom Metazoa; phylum Chordata; class Actinopteri; order Cyprinodontiformes; family Poeciliidae; genus Brachyrhaphis; species Brachyrhaphis roseni. The sequence goes on from CAEFZY010029871.1 coordinate 45,544, forward strand.
TCAGCCGACCAAAATTACTCCAAGAGCACAGTGACAACTCAGTCAAGAGCCCAGAAGAACCCAATCTAAAGCAGTAAAGGTTTATGATTCAACAATAAGAAAGAGACTTGGCTAAAATGGCATCAATGGGAGAGTTAATATGAACACATCACAAGAAACATAAACGTATTTTTGGCACAAATGGAACCCCATAAGTTCCAGGGCAAAAACCACTGCTGACCAAAAAGAATAAAAGGTCCGTCTTCATGGTCTGCAAGACTTTTGGAAAAATATTCTGCGTAAAGATGAGACAAAAGATGATTTTTTTTTTTTTTTTTGCAAGGTGTGTATTCCATTACAAATGACAAAACATAATCTAACATAGCTAACTCAAAATTTCAGAAAATGTTTTTTTCTAACAGCAAAAAAAAAAGAATGTCAACACATCAGTTCATAAACTCAAGCTGAAGCCTTGGGTTATGCCACGGGACAACGATGTGAAGTATATCAGCAAATCCGTACTGTTAGGACTTGTTAAAAAGAAAAATAAAACTAACTTCAAAAATGGTAAAGAATTAAGGTTTTAGAGTCCAGAACTCTATCCGATTATGTTGCAGTTGCAGGACCTTAAACAGTCTGTTCATGCTCACAAACTCCTGAGGTGTGGCTGAAGTAAAAACAAAAGTGCAATGAGGAATGTGCCAAAATTCCTCCGCTGTGCTGTCAAAGTCTAATTGCCTGTTAACAGAAACATTTGATGACAGTTGTTGCTTCCTAGGGTGTCAAAAACCGGTTGGTAAGTTTAGACATCAACTCCTTTTTCTCACAGGGTAACTTTGGAAAACTTTCTTTTCCTTTAATATATGCAATCATCATTTAAAACTAGCTGCGGTGACTTCACAGCTTATCTTTGTCTTTGGGTGCTTCTTTGTAAGCCATAAAAGGCAGATACCAAATAGTGTGACATGAATAGTTGACAAAGAGCTCTTCAAGCCAAATGAATGAGGCGGTGTGAAAGTTATTCTTCGGCACAAAGATAAGCATCGAAACGGTCCTGACAGGTTGAGTTGTCAGTCTAAAAGAGTCTTTTGTAAATGACAAAATGTTACTTCAACTGGTAACTTGTCCATATAGCAATACATATATAACATGACACTCTTTTTGTTACTTAACAGAATAAGCTTTAGTCAGTGCCTCTCTACTGCATACCTCTTCAACTGCTGACATTTCCTCTAACTGTCTTTCTGAAATGCAGATAATCTTGCAAAACCGCTCTAATGAGTTTTTTTTTCTCTTCCTTTTTTTCCTGCTCTCATGGCAGTTTCCAACAGTCACAAATACTGAACATTGCCTTGCCCAGGGGGGGAACGCTGGGGCTCAAAGACTCCATCCTTAAGAAGTCAGGACAAAGATACGAATCACTTAATTTCTGGCGAGTGGAAAGGTTCAGCTTCCTGCTGACAGACGGGACTTTCCGAACAGGATAAAAACCGAGGGGAGAGTCCTGCTCTGTCATTGCAAATGCTGTTCAGCTCGCGCTGAAAAAAAAAAAAAGAAAGTGCTGGTTTCACATAAACACACGGCCTCATCTACGCCTTCCCGTGGGTAATCAAAGCTGATTTACCAACAGCATCTGTCTGCAGCTGAGTGTGTCGGGCTAGGCAGCAGTGGATTTGGACTCCCTCCAGCGCTGGCAGTTTGTGTGTAATCTACTGTTTTATAAAGGACGCCGCCTGCGTTGCAACAGGAAGAATCACGCTGTAGTGTGACTGAAAGAAATGTGGTGCAGATATGCTTAGCAGCTTACCAAAAAAAAAAAGAGAGAAAAGAAATCATTTTTGGTAGAGGGATTAGTGTGAATGCTGATGTAAACATGAAATAATCCACACTAATGTTGACATGCGTAACATTTTACTCAAAACCCCGACGCACGGAGCCATAACGTACTGCTGCGTCGGAATAACTATTAGAATATGATTGAAAAGATGCTTTATTCTAGTAATTACATTTAAAAGTTATTAAAAATGTTCATTTTTGTTAATGCGTGCACTATATAATACTGTTGCCTTCCTAAAAAAAGTGTAAGGTGTAAGTCATTTTTTTGCCATTACATGACAAAGACAAAAAATATGGCAAAAATACTTTTGGCAAAGAAAATATGACTTTGACCACTATTTTAGGAATGTGACGACATTGTAAATTTTGTTTTAAATACATGCAAGGATATCGTATGCACTTTTTGTCCCGAATTACTGAATGAAAGTTTAATGAAACTCCAGTTCAGTGACTCACACATCTACAGGTCACACACACGGGAAAAGTGGCATTAAAACGAATACAGACGAACTTCTGATGCTTCCTAGCATCAAAGGGTAAAAGAGCCGCCCACACCCGTTAAGTAAACCGTCTGCGCCGCTAATCAGAGGGAGCGTCAAGAACAACAATGTTTATCTTCCACAATCCTCAGGTGTGAGTTTTAAATCCTTCAGAAGCGGAGCACATGGCACCATCTTTTTTTTTTTTCGCAAACAACAGCCTCATGCAGCAGCTATAATTATATGCGAGAGCGAGGGAGCAAAACAAAACATCTTTCATAATTCATCGACACACTGGCGTTCTTTGCACAGGCTCGGCTATGTGGAAACAGCAGCATGTTAGCACAGGGGAAGTCAGGAACTTCTTGACCAAATAATTAAGCTTGAACATCAATAAGCACTCTGACATATACTAACCAGGGCATGAGTCTGCCAATCTTGGTCCAGCTGCTCTTCGTGATGAGGAACCCGATCACCGGGTCAGTCACGGCACCCCACACTCTACCTATGAACAGCACTAAGGAGGCCTGGAAGGGGTTGATCTGCGGTGGATGAGAAGAATGTGATCATGCAATCAGCAGACACACCCTCTCCAAGAATTTCACTGCACGTTTTATGGATCAAAGAGTTTACCTGAGCAACATCCAGCAGGTAGATTTGCAGGAAGAAGGCTGAAGCGCTGGAAGTCACCTCCTTGGGAGCGCCGCCGATCGCAAAGCATAATTTGCTGCATATGGACAACTTCTGGTTCAGGTTTGTCTGCAAAGACTGGAGGGTGGAAAGGAAGACGAGGCTGTATCATTGTACATAATAAATGTTACAAATAATGACACCACAGCTCACTATTAAGAATTTCAGATTGTGAACCTAATCTGTATGTGTACCAATATAGATCACAAATATTTATCTAAAGCCGTTTTAGTGACTATTAGATGTACATCACCTTAGTGAAGATTTATTTTCAACCTGATCTAAAACAAGTACAAATTCAAACACCAGAATGCTTCATGACAAAGCTTAATTAACAAATCATAAGAAGAATATCATAATTGCTGAGGTGTAAGAAAATTATACATATTTTTCAAAATGTTCTACCAAAAAAAATCTGAAGTGTGACATGCAATCATCTAACTGTGGGAGAATATTTTGTCAACCCTCCTTTTGTTACAAGAACTCTGACAAACGTTCCTGTCCCTCCTAAAAAAAAATAGTTTCCCCACACCATGATGCTGCCCCCACCATGTTTTACTGCAAGGCTGATGTGATCATTGTGACATGTAAAGTTTTCTGCCTTTGCATGTAACACCTAAACATTTTAAATAAAACATGTTTCAGTTTTCGTTCCCTTCACAGTTTTGCGTCGCTTTGTCTTTTCCTGTCATTAGAACCTCAATGAAACACAATAAGTTTCTGAAATGTGACAAAAATGTGACAAAATTTATGCCTTACTGAAAGTTTTCCAAGTTGTTATGAGCACAGTTGATGCAGTACTAGCATATGACTGTGAACATTTACTTTACACATTCATATGTAGGTATTTTTGACACTAAAACAAACACAAAAAGCTGATTGTGTAATGTTTTTATATAGAGTTCAAGGTTTCCCCCAGAAAACTTGCTAAGCCTGGTGGTTGGCGCTAGGGCAGTCAGTCATCCAGCGGCCCGTCGTGTTTTTGAATTAGAAAATGTTTAAAGTTGACAGAAAATTTGAAAATATCACTTGATAATTATGTGTTATTGAAAGATTGTAAGAGTAAAACATGAACACCACCTATAAAGTCTTAAAAAATGCAAACATTTTGAAAAGACTTAAATAAATAAGCAATGCTTAGCCTGGTGGGGTCTCAAGTAAAGCTTGGTGGCCCGCCAGGCTTATAATGCATTGTGGGAAACCCTGGGGTTCTTAAAAAGAGGCTCCAAAAATACAATTTCATCCTTACAGCTGCGATCACTCAGTGACTCATGATCTTTACAGTAATTTATGTGTACCTCACATGAGGAGTGGGCGATATGGATTTAAAGTTTTATCACAATATTTTGTGGTACTTTTGTGATAAATGATAAAAGTCACACAGTATAATCACTTTCAGATTTACTGATATCTATCAATCCTTTTATTGAACAAACAGTGGGGGGAAAATAGCAAAATTAACAATCTCAACAAAATGGACAGTTTCAGGGGGTTTAAACATCGCTAACTGGCCCTTATCGTGACAATGATAAATCAAAATTCTTATTCTGACAGGAAACTTATCACGATAAATGATAAACAACATGATTAATGCTCTTTCTTTTGTCTTTTACAAGGACACGACTTTATATCCGTCTAAATGGTTTACTCTTGCAGATAGGACAGATCTTCATTCATAAATTTCCATGTGTGTGTTTGTGGACTGGAATAGACCCCTTCTGGCTGTTAGCATTGTGGTCGAGGTGTTGCAGACGTCGGTTCTTAAAGAGGAGCCGGAGAATCCCACTAAAACCAATCCATGCCTGTGCTTCCTTTCCAGTGCCCTGCTAAAACCATTAAACATTTCACCCTCTGTGTGTCTGTCAGGGTGTGTGTGTGTGGTGCGTGTTTGGGCATTTGTGTACCGAGGGGAAAGCTTTCATCTCCAGACTTGAATAAGCTGAGACATCACAGTCTGGGTGCGCAGCATTTGCTACTGTCTCAGCGGCCACATATCAGCGTCTCTCCGTAAATATAACCTCTGTGTGTGTCGCACGCGAAATAGCTTCAGTCCACATCCAGTGGCAAGGCTTGGCTGACAGCTCCTCTCCCCAGAGTTAAATGAAAGACGGAAATCACCAAAGCGACCACAGCCACGACCGGCGCACTGTCATTATCCAGCTCAGGTTTTTCCCTTCCTCCTCCATTCAGCCCCCATCAAAAACGTGCAGGGGCTGGAGGACGACAATTACCAGGAGGGAGGTGTGTAATTATTCAATCAAAAGACAAGCGGGTCAGAGGTAAGTAAAGGCTGCGCGGTGGTTCCGACTTCAAAACTCTCTGTTCTTCCACTCTCACTGCAATTATCCTTAATTGGAAAGAGGGGGGAAAGAAAGAAAGAAAGAAAAAATCAAAGTCTCGGGCGTCTGGAGAGTGAGAGCTTAACTGATGATGTGCAAAAATACTCTCCCCGCATGTCTCTAAACACTTCTTTTTTTTTTCCATTTTCCCACCAAAGTCTTACACTGCGTGTCTCATTACTGAGTTCTCATCATCAAAGAGCACAAACAGGATATCCTCTCTCTGCTGTTGTCTTGATGGAGCGCACACAGTTAAGTAATGCTGATATGGAGAGACAAGGGGAGCATCAGCAGGAGTTCACACAGGGGGCCTAATCTCTGCACTGCAAAAACACAAAACCCTACCAAGTATTTTTGGTCTGGTTTCTAGTGCAACTTTCTTAGTACCCTTGAAATAAGAAAAAACTAGTAACTTTTCATCTAGATATATTAGCTTGTTTTAAGTGAATAATTCCTTTATATTGATGGAAAAAAAGTACTAGTTTCACTGGCAGATTATTTCACTCAACAAGACGTTTTTCCCCATGTTATAAGTGAAATAATCTGCCAGTGAAACTAGCACTTTTTCAACAGTATTAGGGAATTTTTCCACTTAAAACAACTAGTATATCTTGATGAAAAGTTACTTGTAAGTTGGTTTTGTCTTATTTCAAGCGCACTGAGATATTTATAAGAAAAACGAGACCAAAAATGCTCGGTAAGACTTTGTGTTTTTGCAATGTGAGGTGGATTAATCCTCAGGCTGTGCAGGGAGACCCTCTTAATGATGGCTGATAATTAAAGGAGGGACGATGGGGGATGGGGGGCAATCATTTAACCAATCATGTCTCGTGGACTTTTTGTTAAGAATTTCAAATTATAAGGGTCACACCACCGCAGATCTCATTTAGAAGAGTCAAGTAGCTTCAGGCTTTCTCGCGATTCTAGGCTGGTTATGTTTACAACTGATGAAAGTTATGAGAAGCCCTAATAACACTGCTCAAGGTCATTTCTTTGTGTCTCTGTTGTTGGGACTAATCGGAACAGAAAGTTATTCACGTGGAATTTGTAGTGGTAATTTCCCAAGCGCTCACTTGTGGTTATTGTATTTCACAAGAAACGTCTTCGACAATGCAGACGGGCTTCATATTTGGGCGGTGAAAGGACAAGGTGTGCAGCCAAGAGCCCTATTGCTTTTATGGAGAAGCTGCAGAGATTAAACGCTGCGTTGACAGCGCAGCTATGATCCCTTCACGTTTGCGAAAGAGTGAGGAATGTGGAAGAGAGCCATGAAAGATCCTGTTTGCAGTTTGCCACCAGTGAAATGCGGTGGTGGCAGCGTCATGCTGTGGGGAAGCTGGTCCGAGTTGTAAAGTCAGTCTGCAAACCTAATCCACTTTCAGGTGCTTCCGTGTGGCATAACTGTTTGAAGGCAGAAAGGTTATGAGAAAAACTAAAGACAATCGGATTAAAATTTAAGCTCAGGTTGCTTTTTTAAATCTTTGACATTTATTTGCATATAGCCAAATTTATTTATTTATTTCGAACATGATAGCAGTAGAAAAATCATGCACAAAAACAAAGAATGCAAAAGACACATAATTTTTTGCACCACAGTGATCTTAACACGCTCGAAAAGGAGTAGGAAGAAGTAAGAAACTTATGAACTCTCACCCCATAAACTCATACAAGAGTATTCTATTAATAAATAGAATCAAAACAAACAGGTTAATTAATTTTCCATTTTATCTGGGTTCACATCCTATGCCTAAGTATATACATCCATACCCACACACTCATATGTGTTAGCCTCAATTTACGTATACACATTAGTGGTATCTCTCACCTATGTTGCTATATCTTATGAAAATGACGTCTTAATATTTCCTTTTAAAATGTATTAAATTTTGACTTTAACTCCTCATATAACTTGTTCCATAACTTTACCCCATGAATTGAAATACAAAAGCTCTTTCTTGTTGTTCGTAAACTACAAATCCTTAAGTTATATCCCCCTTCTCTTTCAGAAAACATGCTCTGTATGAGCTCAGGTAGCAGTTTATTAAATGCCTTAAACATAATTTGAACAATTGTAAGCTCCGCCAGCTCTTCAAATTTAAGAATTCTAGATTTTAAGAATAACGGGTTTGTGTTCTCATAATAACCAACATTGTGGATGATTCTAATGGTTCGTTTCTATAGGATACTTAGTGGATGTAAAGAAGTTTTGTAATTAATTCCCTACACATCAGAACAATGACTTAATAGCAACGCCTCACCCACATATTTCCTATTTCGTACACCTCAAGTCTCAAGATTTGTCAATTATTGCTTTTGGAAGCTAAATATAGTCTAGAAAAAGACCAGATACCAACCAAACTTTTACTTTCTTGTCTAAGATAACATGAAAATGAGCCCAGTCCGATGATTTAAACAAATACTCCTTATGGGTGGTGCATGGAACCCAAATGAATATTTACTATTCACTGATTTTTGCTGTCTTTTTTAAAGCAAATGTGATGGTCAGTTCATTTTATCGTTGCAAATCCGAACTCGTCGTTGAGTTTGCAGTGAAATAAACCTAACAAAATTAGATAAAACCAAGAACACACACACATGACGTTCACATTCACAGAGTTCTCTTGTCCTTTGGGAAAATGACTTGTACGCTGACTCATTTTCAAAGCATTTGCTCAAAGGTGACAAACTCTGTGGAGCGCTGAGGAATGGATAGACAGAAGTTTGTCAGAGTTGCCGAACTGGTTATATTGTGTGAGGTAATGGTTGTTTCACTGAAACCTCCGCGCTGTTGGAGAAACTTGGGAGATGAGCGACTGTGGCCGAATTGCTGTATGTAGTGCACTAGGACATAAAAGGACATAACCTCCTTTATGCGCTTGCCTGCAGGCGTGGGTCGGAACGAGATTCTCACGGTAAAATGACACCGTGTCACCACAAGCATTTAAAACAACAGAAGTGTGTCTTGATCTCATTGTTTCCATTTTAAAGCAGAAAGTAACAATCGTTTTTCGACAGCTGTTAAAATTGTTGTTACTGTCATTGTTATTGCTTCTGTAGCCATCGCAATGCTATCTTTAACATTCCTGTTTTAGTACATTTTATTACTTTTCACACACGTTTGCTGAAATATGAAATAAACAACCTCTAAAACATCTAGTAGCTTTCTAAAAATCTGTTTACTTCACTTTGGGAGTATAAAAAAAAAGGATTTATGTTGGTTACCCAGGTATGTATTCATACCTGGGTTATGAATACATTAACCCAACTAATTTAATAATTGTGATTATTGACAATATTTCCAAACAATTAATCGTGTGAAAAGTGTAGGAGCATTTTTTTTTCAGCTAAATTTCAGAAAATTAGACTCTCTGGAATGTTTCTAAAGATCTCCTTAAAAGGAGCTTCGATTTAAACATCTGACTGACAGCAACGGGTAGGGGAGGGGCGTTACTTTTGGAATATAAAAAGAAAGAGAACACAAGGGAACATTTTTAAGAATCTTGTCAAAAGGGCTCTTCTTTCAGCCAGCTGATCCAAAGTGTGCAGCAACAGAAGGCAGGAGGACAGCGCTGCTTTACTCTCTGCTCCGGACAAAAAAAGGAGAAAATTGGACGTCTTCTTTAGCATCTCAGTAGATGAATTTCCACAGACGCTATGATGAGATGGTTTTTCGGCTGCATCAAAGCTTGCGTATTTCGCCAAAATGCAATGGAAACACTAATGCAAGTCATGTGATCATCAGCCGGATGTTACTACTGGCAGAAAAGACGACTAAGATGACAGGAAGTGGCAGCCATAGGAGGATGATGGCACAACATGCTTTTTTAATGACCTATTGTGAGAACAAGCGCATGCATGTGGGATTTTAAATCCGTTTCTGATTTGATGCAGAAAAGCAATTTTCGGCTTTAGCGGAATATCAACAAGTTTTTTACATTCCCAATGGAAATGCAGCCAGTGAATGGCACCTCCTTCTAGCCAGCTAACCAGCTAACTGAGAAGCTTCAAGTGAGAGAGGGTTGGTGCTGGGTGATAAGGGCTTAGACTTTTACCACGACATTTTGTGTTTTTATTGTGATAACAGCAAAAACAATTAAAAAGCTAATTCTGATTTAGTTTTTAGAAAAATGCTGTGACTGCATGGCACAGCATTCACAAAGCCACAAACACAAACATTTGTCTTGAGAAAACATTTGAAAGAAGGATCTTCAGGAAAGTATATACTTTAAAAAGCTTGATTCATATCAGTAATCAGCACCAAGTGTTTAATCGTATTTTTGAACTTACTGGCATTTATGGATGCTCTTATGGATCAAAAAGTGGAAAGAAACAGCAAAAATAGCACTTCTGATAATACTCTAAGTTTTATTTTCATTTAACTTCATTAAATAAAATTTATCCAGACAATAATGAATCGGAATTCTTTTCTTGCTAAGATATTTTTCACAATAAATGATAAGCGATGCGATAAATGCTCACCTCTAGTCAGCGCTGCATCATTCTAAAACCCCTATGCAGCCGGAGAAAATCTTACACCCCAGCGTGTTTCTTTTGCACATTAAGCGGAGCCTTGTTTCAGTCAGCTGACCAGCAATGTACAGCAAGAGAAAAAAACTGAACACTCCAAAAACTGGAAAATTTGGACGACTTTGAAAGCATCATTCCTTTAAAACCTTGATATCTGTAACCAGCCCATTTCTACAGTTTCCCTCCTAAAATAGTAAGAATGATAAAATGATTTTTCAGATGATTTGTTGAACAAATCGTGCAACTGAAACAGCCCCAGAGAGAAGCCCACCCGCTCCATCACTGTGAGTGAGTTGTCAGTTTCTGTCTCCTCCACTGCCTTGTTTCCTGGTGAGCAACTGAAATAGCCAAGACCATTACAAAGACAAGCAATCTTCCAGCAGGTCTTCTGGCAAATTGGAACAGATTTTCTCAATTGAATAGAATCAGCTGGCAGCCACTGACTTCTCTATCTGGGGGATTACAGTCCAAAGGAAAACAATAAAGCTGATTAATCACACAGAGATAAGCAGCCACAGGCATCACATGTTTTACTCTCCATCTAATCAAGTCAGTCATAGGCGAACCCAGGCAGATTACATCCAGATGTTCAAAGAAGGGTAACAGCTTCTGAATTACAGTGACGACGTGAGTTGAGATCAGTTGAAGGAAAGAGCACAACCGGAAAAATAAAAAATAAAAATGACATGCAAAATAAAATAATTTAAAAAAAAACCCTTACCTGCTGAGGAGCCTTGGGAACCAAAGGTTCACTGGCCTTGGTCATCTTCTCCGCAGAGCCCTGCACTCCCCTCTCCGCTTTGGTCATGGCCGTGAGACTGTGTGTGAGGCGACAGCTGTACCTCGGCTGCTGCGCGCGCGAGGGAGCGATGAAGTGATGAGTGCGAGCGTGACTCCTGGTGTGATCCAGAGTGGCCTGCCACTGGGAGGTGCGTGTCGGGGGCTGGAACTGGAGGTGGCCGTGGCTCCGCGCGTGCGAGTGAGCGACGGCTCCGGAGGCAGACGGCTCCTCCTGCCTCCCACTGACAGCGCTGCTGCGGAATTCCGCCGCCATTCACATTGCTGTGTGTTCTGGGAGGGAGCCGGGGAGGGGAAGGGCAAAGCAGGAGACACATGAAAGAGCTCACCTGATTTTCTCACACACTCGCGCAACGCACATACACAGGTATGCAGTAAAACAGCACCGATTGCAGGCATGTACCCACACATTTAGGCGCAGCGGGAAAAGCTATTTGGCTGTTTGGATAGAGTGCAGGAGAGAACCCATAAAAACTGCACAAAGGCTTTTTTTGAATTCATTGGAGATAAGGCTCTCCAGCCAGGGTGATATCTCATTGGAGGCGGCCAAAAAAACGAAGAAAAAAATGAAAAATTTTGGTTATTTTGTCAGCAAAAAGACAAAAAGTGATGCTTTTAAGGCTTGGGATTCGATTGGGGCGAGACAGTAATAGCATTCTCTTTCCAGAATGAGGGGAAAAGTGATTAGGTGGGAACTAAGTTGGAACTAAAACCTGCAAACCTTGATGTCTTCTGCTTTCCAAAAAAAAAAAAAAAAGGAGAAAAAACAAAACAAAACAATAATAAACAATAATTTAGGAAACATTGTCTCAGTTATTACTGCAGCTTCCGGCTACACATCCTTTTCTTTCGTTCCTCCAGCTTTCCCTTATCGTTAGCATTATTTATGTGTTTGAACTTAATATTTACATATTTATTTATTACACCTTTAATGACACTTTCAGCCAATGAGGCAATGCGCATCCCCCAGAGCAAAAAGAAGATGACATTTCATCAAGCCTTTAGGGGTGAACTATAACCTTTACTGTGTTTCTGTTGGAAAATAAGTGTTTAATAAACCATGAGGAGTTTTTAAAAGTAATATGTAGTGAATGTACAATAGTTTTCTCACACTTTTTAGACTCAATCTAAAAAAGTCATCATGCCAAAACATGAATAGTGATTATCTGTGTTTTGGCCTTTAGGATGTTTCCCCCCCCTTAAGTTCGTGTGCTGCCCCCCATGATATAGCACCCTGCATGAAGAACCATATGGCCCATAGCAAATCCTAAATGTAAATAGACAACAAATGCACGTGCCTTTCATTTACCCTATGATATGCCTGCAGAGCATCCAGGAGCTGAGACTCGACAGTGTCCCATGCAGGAAGACGCTCGTCTCTACCTTTTCCGCTACAACTGAGTGCCTCCATCCGCTGTGCAGCTGATAACAACACCGAAGGATGCGGGAAGCAGCAGCAGCGTCATCTTACCTCGAGGCGATAAGGGAAAAGCAGCGGCCGCGGCCGCCGTCACGTTTTGCCGGTTGGCGTCTGGTCCGCGCGCCCGTCTGAGTCTCAGTTCCGACGGGCGGGAAGAGAAGGAGACTGCGGAGGATGGAGACGCTCCGTGCCGCTCTGAATCTTGCCTCCTTCCAGTAGCACGACAGTGAGTGACGGAGCTGCGCCCCACGGCGGCCGCGGTGGCGCATGACACGTGCCTGAGCGCGTGCGTACGCGTGTGCGCGCGCGTCCGGGGTTGTGGAGATTATAGGATGATTAAACTCCGGTGGCAGTTTCTGTTGTAGTGGATCGACATCATCGTCATCATCGACTTGGTTGTTGTTGTTGTTATTGTTTTTCTGGGGCAGAAAAAGAGCGACATCTTTAATCTGCTTCAAGTTGAATCGCTATAGAATTTACAGTTGAAACCAGATGTTTAAATGTGCTGCATTAAAAGACAACAAAAAGACCATTTTGACATTAAATCAGACCTTTTCAAGTTTAGCTCAACAGAGATGATCGAGGTTTGCTAAATTCCCAAATATTCAGGGACATTTGTAAGAGAATTCACACTTCTTTCTACAAATTGCACTAAACACTATAAACCCATATTTTGCCAATATAGTTGTGTGACTGCCTCTGTGTTTGTGACCTTTAACCTGCTCCAAGGAAAATGTCCCTTTAGGGGGGCAGCAGTAAGGTGATGAGGCGATACACAATGTGTTTAAGCCTCTTAAATATTAATTCACAACATTTGAGTTAAGATGGAGACACACAGAAGAATGTATTTTAATACTTCTTTATTATATGATGTCATTAAAAAAAATAAATAAATAAATAAATTATATATATATGTATATATATATATATAAAAATCAGGCAGTTTTCAAATGCACTCAGAGACAAATCTCTTTCATTTTTGGTGACATGTTTCCGTGTCACTAAACTGAAAGTGTTTGGCCATAATGACGGTTGTCAAATCTGGATTGAAATGGAGCGAACATCTTCCAACTGTTTGGGAGTGGCAGCATCATGCTGTGTGGCCTTTACAAAGTAAATTGCACTATGTTGAAAAACCAAAGCAACATGACATCTCAGGTAAAATTGGACATAAAAAAGGTTCTTCAACATGGATAATACTGACAAATAGTTACAAAGCAGTTGGTGGGGGAAAAAAAAAGTCAGTGTTTCGGAATGGCCAACATAAAGCCCAGATCTTAGTCCCATTAAAAAAACAAAAGACATAAAATGCGGGTAGAGCTGGAAATGTGTGACCAAGTCTGTTTACCAACCAAACACTATTTCTGTCGGGAGGAATGGGAAACATTTCAGCAAATTACCGTTAAAACTTTGTAGAGGGATACCCACAACATGTGACCCAAATGATACAGACTCCTGACGAAAATCGGATAATCCTGACTAACCTAAAACCCTGAGAAAAGTTTTGTCTGGTTTTTGTCAAAAGGTGAAAGAAAAACAGGAATTTGTCTCTTTTTATACAGTGTAAGTAAACATGGTTTAAACTGTTTAGACCAGATCTTGAGAAAAACAAAGAGTCAAGTCTCTGTTTTTAGTGCCTGTGGTGAGGCGTTGGTGGGACATCACCGCTTAAAAAACATCTGGTCACACAGCTCCGGGAAACAAATGATTTGTGTATTCTTGCCCAGGGCAAGGAGATTTCATTCTACATCTAATCAATTCTGTTGAAATTGTCAATGTACATGCTATTCAAATAAAATAAAACAAACAATTGTTTTCATTTTGCTCACAGTAAAAGAAGAAGTAAGAAAACCCTGTGAGGTGTTCAAGAAACTATGCTCACAAGGAAGCGCCCAGGCTTCCAGCTGCATATTTCCCACACTAATCATCACCGTTCTTGTAAAAGTGTCTTGTTAGGTGAAGTCAAGTTGAGTGTTGCAATCTTCGGTAATGTTTACGTTGACTCGCAAAAGTATTTACTGGGATTGCATTTGACAGACTGACACAAAGGAGTGCGCATGTGTAAAGTGAAAGGAAAAGGCTAACCTCTGTATACATTTTTTTTTCTGTATTTAATCCCCTTTCTAATGACACCCTGGGAAACTGCCCATGCAAAGAAAAACAATGGATCATGATGTGCTGCAAAAGAATTCAATCTGTATTGAACATTGACATGTTGACATGAGGTGTAAGTTAAATATGAAGTGTTTTGTGCTTGTATTTGTTGGTTTTCTTTCTCGTTCTATCATTTCTCACAATGAACTTGGAAACTGGTGTCATTTTCCCCCCCTCACCTTTTCTTGAAAAATAGCTTCAAGTTCATAGTTTAAACACAAAACAAAGCCGTTGTCTGTTCGACGAGGAAAATATAGTTCTTCGCAAAGTTATAATGTTGGTTTTTAAAAGCCTCGTTGGATGTGATTTATGACATATAGAACCTTTGATTTTCTCAAAAGCTACTTTCCGAGGCCGATCCCATAGCTGGAGATGTTTACTCTTCACAGAAAGTCTCTAATCAGAGCGTGACAACAAACATATCATGAAGGCTTCAGCTGCTGAACCAATCATGAATTCCAAGTATGCAAACCCCTCGTCCAAAACCACATCACTGACAGCGACAAAGGCGCCGCGGCAGAAAGGTCAGGCGTTTTGACCTGCTTCAGAGCGGGTATGTTCCCGGTAAAGCGTGAAGTGGAATGTGCAAAATGAAAGCCGGGCTGCTGCCCGAGTAAAAAATAAAAAGGCCGTTCTGAAAGGAAATACGGGAGTTGGAGGAAAAGTAATTCCTTGCGTGCTTAGCCTTATTAAATATGTAGCACAAAAGGAAATGTGTTCTCTGTAAATCCATGGCCAGACGCTATCTGGCTTGTGGAGGTCGGGGTGCTTCCAGTCTCTCCGGTCCAGTGAGGGAAAACTACATGTGCTGTGCTGTAAATTTATGGAGAGGAAAAGACATTTTTCATGTAGGGTCTCTATCTGCGACCTTCACCGTTCGGAGAATGTCAGCTCATTTTCCACAGGCATGAGACATCCTCACCTCCCTCACCCAAACGCTGTGCTTTAAATATTGAAGATGGATAATGATGCTCCGAGTTCTTCTGCGGAGAGACAGAAGAAAGAACAAACTTGTGTGCAAAAGAATAAAAAGGGTCAAATTAAATTTAAAAAATGCTGCTCTAATGCTGTTTTATGATACAATCAGATGTGTTAAAGGCTGGGTCAAGTTTATTAGCGCTGAATAAAAACAAAAAAAAAATCAACCAATCTTGACTTTTTTTTTTATTATCAAGCGGTAGCAATTTCTACTCTATCAAGCAGAAATTGCTACCGCTTGAAAGGTATTGGGGATGTGGCTCACAGATCAGGGCGCCACTGTGTTAGAGGGTGGCAAGATCGCTAAAAAAACATAAGCTATTGCTGAGAAGAGTCCTACACATTATAGGCAAGGCAAGGCAACTTTATTTATATAGCACCTTTCAGCCAAAGGCAATTCAAAATGCTTGTACAGGAAAGTTAAAAACAACATACAACAAGAAGATAGTAATGGTAAAAAAATTTTTTTTTAAAAAATCAAGCAGATTAAAAATAGACAAAGTAAACATTAAAAATGTTCAATATAGTGAATGAATAGAATTAAACATTTTAAGAATAGGCAACTTCAAATAAGAAGGTTTTTAACCTTGTTTTGAATAAACCCAAGGTAGGGGCAGTCTTACAATGAGCAGGAAGCTTTTAAAACTAAACGCTGCTTCACCATGTTTAGTTCTGACTCTCGGAATAGTTAGTAGGTTTGATTCTGACGATCTTAATGGTCTGAGTGGTATATAGGGTTGAAGAAAATCAGAAATGTAGTCTGTAGTTTCTATTATGAAGCGCTTTATAAACTATTAAGGAGATTTTCAATTCTATTCTTTGAGCAACAGGCAGCCAGTGAAGGGATCTTAGAACTGGACTGATACGCTGATCCCTTTTTGTTTTAGTTAGGACTCTTGCAGCGGAGAAGCTGGAGCTGTCTTATTGCTTTTTTTGATAATCCAGTAAAAAATACCACTGCAATAATCGAGTCTACTAAAAACAAAGGCATGAACAAATTTTTCAGAATCTTGTGGGGACACGAGTTGTCTAATTTTAGCAATATTTTTTAGATGGTAGCATAATGTTTTTATGATAGATTTGATGTGGTTATTAAAGTTCAGATCAGGATCCATGATCACCGCCAGATTCTTGGCTTTGTCAGAGCATTTTAATCCAACGGACTGAAGGTGGGTGATTATTTTTAATCTATGTCTTTTGGTCGAAACACTAATATTTCCGTTTTGTTTTATGTAGTTGGAGAAAATTTTGGCACATCCAGACATGAATCAATACACTTAGTGAGTATTTGAACCTGACTATAATCTCCTGGTGAAAGACTAATGTACAGCAGTGTGTCATCGGCATAGTTGTGGTATTCTTATTTCGTATGAGCACCGTCAAAAAAGACAAAAACAAACTAATAATTGATAAATAATACAAATAAAGTTCTGATCCTAGACTTTATTCTGCCTCAAGTTAAAGGGTTATTTTGCTATTTTTCAGTCTCTAAGCTGCTCTGTTTTAATCTGTAACTACAAAAACTAGGTTGGCCTCCTTCAACTCGCTCATTCTTCTAATGTTATTTTAAGATTAATGAAACCCGATTTAATTTGTGAAAAAAACAGAGGGTTGTCAGTTCTCTATGGAAGTAGGAGGGGCTCTCTTTGTACTAGAATCACCACTGATTGGAGGACACCTCCATTAAAGATAAGCAAATTAGAATGAACCAATTAAGACACTTCTACCGCAATTTGGTAATATGTAAGAGAGAATGCTAGGAGAAAAATCTGAAACAATCTGTTTTAAAAAAAAAAATATAAAAAATAGAACTGGATCTTGAAACATGGCAATGAAGCCAATGAATCATCCAAGAACTGGCTGAGAATTAATAGACTGATTTGACATCAATATATTAACATTCCCTAATGTGGAACTGAATATTTAAAAATTTAACAACGGATCCAAATCCTGTCTCATGGGCAGATTCAGACTGCTCTGTTATTTTTTTTTTTAAATTCAGACAAAAGACATTCCTCCTGAACAGTTTAAGTACCTTTTTTTAATAGTACAGGCTTGCTTAGACATCAATGTGTAGCACACTTACATAAGGCATGGATAGTTTGGCACACCTCTAACTAGAGAATGCCAAGTATTCTGTACCTTGGCATTCTTGACAATCGTATGACAAATCTGAGCAGACCCAACCTTGTGTGAGTGTTTCTGAGATTAAAAATGAAGACTGTCCATGAAAAAAGATAAACCACATGAAATTATAATTGAGTTCAAGCCTTCAGCTAGCATAAAAAAATAATTAAAAAATCAAGCAGAAATACAAGCAGTTCAGCTGTGCAGGGTGTACTGAAACAAAATGTAAATTCTCGAGATATGCTCGTCAGTCATTCAATCAAGTAAAACAGCAGATTTCACATTCCCACAAGCCTCAATAAAAGGAGAAGGAAAATAATGACATTTAAAAAAAAACAAAAAACATTATGTAAACACTCGAAAGAGCCAAACAACAAGGCCAAAAATATCAATACTGTGCAAACAAAACGTCACGTCTCCATGAATATGTAACTAATGTCCCACCTATCAGCCCCTTTTTAAAACTGCAGTGCATAACAGTTGTGTTCTTACATTGGGAAGACTTTGATAGCAGTTGCATGAAGGAGGAGACATTTCTGAGCTCATTGCAGATGAATGAATGAATTTCATATTTTTGGAGCATTTAATGATAAAAGTGACTATACCCAATACAACTTTAATAATTTTTAAAAACATGAACACTCCTCACAAATTTATTTTTACACATTAGTGAAATTATACATGCATTCTCCATCATGTGCACACACATATATATATATATATATATATATATATATATATATCCACTAATATTTTCACAAATGTCACTTAAGAAATCATCAGCAGGCTTTTTGGACGATTCTGCATGGATGTTTGACAACTCTTCTTGTCAGAACTGGCAGAGGTCATTCACTCTGATTGGTTTGCTGGCACAGACCCTGATTTTAAGCCTTTGTTTATCATTTTTCCAATAGGACTGAGGTCGTTTGGAGGTCATTCGAAGGCCATCCGGGATGCATAACGCCAGCCAATCAAAACCTTGGCCCCAGAAACTTGTTTTTAGAAACTATCAATGCTGTACAATCCACCTCCCCCAAAAAACCAGAGTTTTAAAAAAAAGAAAAGATACCAAAATTAATTACATTTAGCGATATGATGAGTGGATGTGAATTTCTATCCAGACCTGTAAATAGCTCTGGAAAAAAAACATTGAGAGACCACTTAAAATGATCAGTTTCTCTGATTTAACTTTTTATAGGTATATGTTTGAGTAAAATGAACATTGTTTTCTTAATATTTATTTGCAGAAAATGAGAAAAGGTCAAAATAACGTAAAAGACGCAGTGCTTCCAGAACTCAAATAATGCAAAGAAAACAAGTTCATATTCATTTAGAAACAACAATACTAATGTTTTCCCTCAGGAAGAGTTCAGAAATCAACATTTGGTGGAATAACCAGAAGGTTCAGTGCAGTGGTCTCTTCATTTTTTCCAGAGCTGTATGTGACACCACTGTGTAGCAATATGCTGGGTTTCCCTAAGTCTGTTGTCAGGTAAACTTTCCTCTCCAAAAGATCAAGACCAAGTAGACAAAGTGTCAACAGAGCCCCTCATTAGCACTTTCTGACTAATCTGGTGAGAATATCACCTTTTGCTTGTTGACAACAAAGTGCAGTTCAAAGTGCACAGGGAAGATTAAAATATTTCAAGGAGTAGGGCGCCTTAAGGTTGATATATATATAAATAAAAAAAAGGACGATGACGTGTCTCTGAAGAGAAGGGGAGAAGGTAGCATGCTGTGTGAGGTATGGGACTGTGTCGGTCAGGAGTGTCCAAACAGAGCCTGTGTGTTCAGGGGTCTCTGGACGATGACGGCGTGAGCCAAATCCGCCTCCTCGAGACTCAATTCTTTGTCGCTGAGCTCACGGAAAGGAAGTGATGTCGTCAGGATGAAAGGTGGACAGCTCCTCTGGCAGCGGGCGACAAAATCCTGGACATCGGAGATCCTTAAAGGAGAATCGTAACTCGGATTAGAACTGAGGGGTGAAAGAGGTTCATAGAAAGATTTTTGTTCATTTTGGGCTGTTTTTATAGTCACTGTGAGCTGGTTGTTGGGCTTCAATTATAGAAATTGCAATTTTGCCATCGCAACTACTAATGCATATTTAGTCATCAGTTTGTGGCGACCTGCGATTTACGCATATCTGACCAATCTCAACGTTTTCTGTAGTTTCCTCTTTTCTGACCAATCACAGAAACCCGGCTGAATTTTGACCAATCCAATTAGTTCCTGTTCTAATGCATAATTCAACTTCCTGTTTCATGGCGTCTTTTGAAAGCCGAACGTGAAAAGAAGCCAAGATGAAAGGATGCGTGATGGTAAACAATAACATTTTTTTGCAAAAACATTTTGAGATGTTCTGTATGATTTGGTTCTATTGTGCATGAAGTTCATGTTAACTTGAACGACCAATATGGAATTCTTCTTTTGGACTTTGTCAACTTGTCAGGAGACAATTTTATTTGTATTATGGATGTTATTCCAAGAAGGTTCTTGAAAATATTGTTTGCACTTTAAATATTAACGTTCAAATCCTGTCTTTTTGCGAAAGGTTATGTGCAGCAATTTCAGCTTTTTTTTTGTAAGATCATGCTTTAGAAAAAATAAAGGTTAAAAAAAATTGTAACTCATCACAACGTTTTGAAAAAAGTGCTGCAAAATCAGCAGTCACAAAAAACACCAACATCCTGGAGAGGACTGGAGTTGGTCAGATGGGTACAGAAATGATAAAATAATGTGTGAATGGACGGATAAAATAATGACCGATGGATAAATGTTTTGATGGCAGACAAAAGGATGGAGAAATGGATAGAAGGTAATATATGGACAAATGGATGGATGGACAGCTCTCCATTTTAGTTAACAGGTCAATGACAGACATTAAAATATTCTTATTCCATAATAATCCTGAAAAGAAAAAAAAACCTGAATGAATTTCTTTATTTTTCCTCACACACCCTGAGTGAAACATCCCATGTTAAACATGCCGATTCCTTTATGGAAGCCCAAGATTCCCAGTCTAACACTCCACCCCCTGTGTTGACACGTGAGATCTGAGGCAGCATGCTGGTAACATCATCTATTATTAATGACGACCCGGCAGTCCTGTGGCAGCCCAAACACTCGCTGCACTCTGAGACTAGCTTAAGACTGGAGGGGTTCGGTCCTCTCTTATCCTTTAGCCTGTTATATAAATGCTGCATGAGAGTTACGCAATTCCTCACTGGGGATTTTATAGATCCACGCTGTTGTTGCAACTCAGATTATGTCTCTGAAACTCCCGTGCGCCATTTCTTCAGCCTTCAAACTTTATCAGACTAGAACAAAGCTTTATCTAATCCCCAAAATACATAACCCCCTTCTCCACTCCCCTCCCCTGAGCCACAATAACCTAAAATCTTCACCCTCACCCCCCTCTCCCTTTTACTACACATTTACTATGATGTTGAGAGATTATAGGATTTGCAGGCAACGCAGTGGGAGCAGCCAGTGTTGAGATATTCTTCATGAAGATCGTTTTTTCTGTGTGTGAAGTGGTGTAGTTCGGGGGACACACACACCTATGCGATAGGTTAAACCTCTGTACCAGTCTCCTGCCATCGGCCAACCAGATCTGCAGAGAGGTGACGGGAAGGGAGTGGTCTAGTGTTACCATGGGAATAGGAGGAGATTCTCCCTCCTCGTGCACAGATGGTGACCGGGCCACAATTCTGGGTGCAACGCTGGGAATGGACAGAGGGAACAAGAAGCAGACGAACCATCGGTTTAAAGAGTGAAAAGCAGGTACAAAGACGCTCATAATAATTTTCTCAAAAGTTGGTAGTGTCCAATCATAACTATAACGTGAAATAATATTTTTTTAATGTATGCATGATTTGAACAATGTGATATTTGCGCAAGCTCTCCTGTAGACAAGATACTAAATCTTAAAGGCTGACAGAGGGCATTTTAGGATTTGCCTCTGGGTGTTTCAGTACATGGACTTAGTGGGACACCTAGTGGTCAAAAGTGTTATGGCAGAAGTGGTAATAAAACCACGTTGAAACTTGAGACAGTCTGTGACTATTTAGCCCAGGCAGTACATTTTAATGATACTGTAACACTCTCTTTATATTTCAAATAACTCAGTGTAGGATCTAAAATTTATTTAAAATAAAAGAATAAAATGAAATACAGCAATAAGCTTTCACCTGCCAAGTCGGTATCCTCTCCCGCTGAACGGGTGAAAAGCCTTCTTCTTGGGGACATAGTTTTCCTCAGTCATATCCTCCACACTGATCTCCAGCTCCTCTTCCTCTGCTCTGCTCTCCCACTCCACTGGAAGTTCCCTGTGACAGGTCAAAGTTCAGCGAAGGAGTCTCATCACATGAATCAATCAGTAAGACAAAGGGGAAATGGGATTTATCTGCTGTCTGAAGACTCCTGTTTGTGTACCGAAGTAGGGACAAACTTTGGCTTAGTGCAGTGTTGTCCAGAGCTTGAGTTGAATGCTAATTTTACTGATAAAAAAAGACAAACAGGATTTAAAAAAAAAAAAAGAAGTGTGGAAATGCCTGAAGAATTTGCAAATAAACCGACAGGTAAAGGAACCAAGTCAACAAGAAACATTGCTTCATTCTCTGAACATTCCTTCCAAGGTGGTGTAAATGGATTAAATGATTATATGCAGTTAGAAACAATGACTACACTGCAATCGTAAGCATTCTGAGTATATTTCGGGTCAATGGAGGCACTCACCCTCTTTTGATGGCATCCAGGAACTCTTGATTTTCTGGCACGGAGTAGCTGCGGAAGTCTCCGTCGTTAATGGTAAAGCCGTCCTTCCACAGCCTCACCACCATCTCCACCTGGATTTAACACGGAAACATTCGTATTAAACCCATCAACAGAGAGGTTGACTACAGAAGCAAGGATCAAAGTTCTGTGGCTGATTTTTAAACGTAGATTTTGAACTTTGACCTGGTTTTATCATTTTCTAGCCATTACCCTTTAAGAGCAACAATATAAGAAGAGGTCAATTATGGAGTGGTCTATTATTAATATTACAAGATGAGACAATATGTCAGTGTGAGAGAAGAAGTTTTGTGATGGGCAAAGACATTTTAATTGGTCTCAGGACCCTACACTAGGGGTTAGCATGTGGCTAGCGTTACTAAAACAGCACACACAAGATGTATATTTAGGAGAATTTGGATCCATATCTTAACTCTGAGATTTCCAACAGGCTGCCAACATTTCTAAAGCCAGAGGCTGAAAGCTTTTCTGAACTCCATTTAGCTTTCCTGTTATCTACTGAAAGTCTTGCTCTCGCTCACCCTCTTAGAGCTTGAACAACCTACAGACCTGTCTCACCACGACAGGATATTTCTAGAGTGCTGTCATCAGTGCAACCTGGTTTCATTAAACTACGGTTTATCCACTGATTCAGCAAAGGACTTTTGAGTTTCTGGCGGCCAGCACCTGGTCAGACCTGGTCCAGTTCCATGCACTGGTTAATTTCTCTGTGAATCTCTACTGCACAAACTACATCGGTCAAACTACGGTGGTCAGGTTCGTACATTTAATATTCTGTCGAAATGTGTAATAAATGCATTCTCATAGAAAGCACTTACCATTTGTCGTTTAGTCTTAGTTTATATGACAACTCCATTACACAATGAATATGCATTGAGAGGGGACGAGTTACCTTTGATGTCCCTGACGCATCATAGCAGATCTTCTCCACCTCATCAAGGAGGTCTTCTACTGAGAAACTACGACTCATTGGAACCTCTTCCTCATTTTCCCCACTGACCGCCTGTTAATAAAACATGTGAAAGGTAAAGTGTAAAAAAAAAGAATAATAAGTGTTTAATCTATCAAGAACATGTCAGCTGATAGTAAGTTTCCTCTCTAAATAATGCCTCATAAACACTGTGCTGCTAACTTTTCCCCTTGCTCTTGTTTCCCGAAACCAAAACACCAAATTACAGTGGCATGCAAAAGCATTTGTATCTCCGGAAGTTTTTCCACATTACTGCATATCAATGTCAATTGAAGATGTGTTAATCATGCAGGGGTGTCAAACTCCAGTCCTCGAGGGCCACTGTGCTGCAGTTTTTAGATGTGCCACAGGTACAAAACGCTGGAATGAAATGTCTTAATTACCTTTTCCTTGTGTAGATCAGTTCTCCAGAGCCTTAATGACCTAATTATTCTATTCAGTTGTGGTGCAGCAGAGGCACATCTAAAAGTTGCGGGACACTGGCCGGCCCTCGAGAACTGGAGTTTGAGACCGCTGTGTTAATGCATCTGTGAGACATTGCAGACTTGTAAATATAAGGCGGAGCGCAAAGAGGAATACAAACAAATACAAGAATAGCGCTTTACGGTTTGTTTATTTATTGGGACTCACTGTTGTTCAGCTTTCTCAGCCACAGTGTCAGTCTCTTTTATGCCGTTCTGTGTTTTCCGTCCAAGAAAAACAACAACACTATGACAGCAGAGCCCGTCGAAGCTTTAAATAGCATGCTTCATATTTATTGTGGTGGCATTTTTGAAATTTAAAAGCATTTCTCAAAACTCATTTCTTCGTTAAAAGTACGCTAAGAATAGTAGTGGAAAGTGCCCAACCCGTTCTTGACAGACAGCCACACACCCTAGCGGCCTGTGGCGATGAGATTATTTATACAAGTGGGTACAGAGGACAATGGACGCTAAGAGCGACACACAAGCTCAACACATAAACGTGGCTTTTACACACACAGAGACACGCTAAAACTGTTGGCTACATGCTCATATTAAGCGTAAAGTCAAATAGCGACTCACCAGCTTGCGCTTTGTGGCTTAAACCCGGGTTGCACATCTGCAGCTTCAAGTTTCTGGCAGCGGCTCTTCTGCACAGCAAGAAATGACTGCCGTAAAGTGTGCTACTGTCGTAATGCTACAGCACTGCTCAGCTATATTTAGGTTAAACCAATCACATATGGTATATGATATATTTTTTAGTTTAATAAATAAATACATATTTTTTTGGGAATTTTTTTTGGAGGGGGCCATAAATGTAAACATGATCTTATCTGTCTCAATCAAGTTTCATTACAAACTAATAGTCATTTTATTTCAATCATTTAAATACAGAAACAAAAAAATCACGTGTATATTTCTAATTCTCATGTGTTCTTTTGACCATTTCTGATGATTATTGGTCACAGCTGATGAAAACATAAACTTCACCTTAGAAAATTTGAAGATTAAACTTTCTTTTTTAAAAAACAAACAAAACAGAAGTGTCAGTCTACTATAAAGTATGAACATGTACTGTATAGGGTTTGGGCTTGATACTTGGTTGGGGGACCTATGGGATGAATTATTGCATAAATGCAATAATTTATGCAATAATCGCTGAGGTCTAGCCCAAGTTGCTTTCATAGCCATTTGATTGCACTGTCAGGTCTCGTGTCTCTCATCTTTCTCTTTCCTTTGTTGGGTTTTGGTCATGCAATTTTCCTCCCCAATCAAGCACAACAACACTATGGTCATTAAAGCAGTTATTGGTACTTTGACAGTCTGGGTAGGTGGTAAGTCCTTCTGGAAAATTAAATCACCACCTCTCCATAAAGGTGGATGTGGTGGACCAACGCAAGACAAAAAAGATGACATGGCTTCCCCAAACCAGTAGACACTTCACACTGGACCTCATGCAGCTTGGATTCTGCCTCCCTACTTTTCCGCAGATGTAGCTCTGACTTCAGCTACAATCCATGACTTGTAAATCTCCCTCACACTGTGAAATAACAATTGGTTCATACTCCTCTGAAAGATGTTGTTATCCATGCCCCTTGCATATCTTTTAGCAACACTTTTTGACAACACTTTTTCCTTCCACCTAACTTTCCAATAATATGATTGCTCACAGAGATGTGATAAGATGTGTTTCCCCTTTCAAACTCGAGTACTAAAATAAGAAGTTTTAGATTATATACTTATTTATTGAGGTGCAGGAGAAAAGCTTGAGTGTCACTCCAAAACTGTGAGATTTGAGTCTGTTCATTACAACACTTTTTTCTGCAAGTGTCAACCAAAAGCGTGTTTTTTTTATGTTAAAATATTAATTGTCTTTTTTTTTGGGGAGGATGATAGCCCTGTCAGAAAATAATACTACTAATAATAAAGGCACCTGCCAAAAGGACTCACAGCCGCTTGGGAGGGAGCAGATAGACCGGGAGATAGACAGGGAGAAATGGCGCCTCGATGCTGCGCTCAGTGAAGCGGCGTTTGGAGCCGGTTGGAGAGATTCGGTGAAGACGGTTCAAAGGAGAAAAAAACATGGAGAGCACGAGGAAGAGCCCTCGGACACGGAGCGGCGCCTTCATCTCCTCCAGGACGCGATCGTCATCGAGGAAAGAGAGAAACTCAGAGGAACATGTAAGCCGGTCTCTGTTCTTTTACCGGGCGAGCTAGCTGGCTCTGCTAGTTGGCTAAGTAGCTGTAGCCCTGGCCTCAAGCTGATCTCACGGATGTCTTATTTACAACAAGATGCGAGCAGCAGTTACACTGACACCCACACAGTGACACGGGCGAGAGACAAAACTAATAAATGCAACCAGTCGTGTGCGTGTCATTAGCCTCAAACTTATTATGAAGCTGTTAAAATACAGGCTAGCGACATTAACTCCTGGCTAGCTCCAAGTTGAGTTCCCTTTGTGTTGGGCAATTTTGCCCGGCTGACTTGTTTCGCCGTTGTCATCAAAACTCAGTTCTTTAAATGGAGCAATTAAGCTAAAAAACGTTGCTTCAACTTCGACCCTATTATGTGGAACGAGCAGGGTAGATGTTTAGTTGGCTGCTGAAGGATAAAGCCTTATTTAAGCTAGCGTTGGTGGGGAAATGGCTAGCCTTAGTTAGCTTACAGTGGGGGGAAGGGATCGGGTCCCGTATTTAGCATGTCTGAACTTGGTGAACTTTTTTTATTTTTTTTTAAATTTTGTTATCGTAAATAACCTCAAGGGCCGTGGACAGGCCGTTCCTGAAGTGCACGTTTCAAACCCCCAAAACAGACAACTTTGTGCCCAGCAATGCAGTGCTCTTCTGGCAAACTTTGAGATCTTAAGTTTGACCTGCGTCAATCTTTCAGCCTTTTGTCTCAGAGTGTAAACATTGAGAACCGCAAGCCTGAAGATCCATGTTCTTTTTCTTTCTTTTTTTTTTTTTTTTACAGCACTAGAAAACATAAATAGGGAGGAGAAAAGATATAGTTCCCTTAACGGATCGGCCTTTTCAATGTATTATGACTTTCTTTGTGAATGTTATTGAGTGCTGCTTGGAGTCTGCATAGTGTTTTTGATTGCAGATGTTTCAGTGTGATCTATAAATATATAAGTTTTAAAATACCCTTCCTTGACAGTATTAGCGTTAAACAAACAACCTTTATGGCGATTTCAGTGCGTTTGTCATATTGCATGAACTTCTCTGAAGAGCTCTTTGTTTGGTCACTGTGTTTTATGAAATGAATAATATGCTACCTGTGTGAATAAAGCTCGAACATCGTCCTCCCCTATGTTGCTCAGTGTAGATGCCTATGCCAAAACTGTGATCTGTTCTTCAGAGCCCACCGTCCTCCATGTTTTCAGATTGCTCCCTGCTTCAGCCACCTTGATTAAAATGAATAGGCCATTAACAGACTTCTGCATAACCTGATGGCATGCTGGGGAGGTAATGTAGTCTTTTGAATTAGCTCTGTTGGAGCATTGAGGCATGAATGTCATTAATTTTAGTCTTTTAATGACTTAATTGATCATTTCTTTTTCTTTTTTCCCCCTTTGTGGAGCGTTGACACAAACATCCACTTCAGTAATTTAAAGAAATAATTCACCCTTTGAATTTATTGCAGATTTTCTCTAATCCACATGGGGTCAAAAATGATATGCAGCAGTTTGCATATGCGAATCCACCCCGATTTAATATTTCTTTAAATGTTTCTGCTCAAGATCCTTCCTGTATCTATCAGCAAGACCATGGATAATTCCTGCTTAGTATTTGAACACTCTGCAGCTACCCAGCATGGTATTGGCAGTATTGTCATGAGGGTTTGTTTCCATGCCAGTTGTACCGGTGGAGTGGGTGGAGGAATGAATCTTTTAAACTTTACGTTCCGACACAATGTAGTTCAGGCCTCAATACTGCTGATTATTTGTAGACTATTAAAAAAAAATGCCAGGTCTAAACAACCCATTTAAATAAACTCCACCAAATCTGCCAAAGAGAGTGGGCAAACATCCATCCAGAAATACAGCAGAAGTTTGATGATGGCCATTAAAAAGTTTGTGATTTCTCTGCAAACTTCTGGGGAATTTTAAACAAAATGTAATTTAGTGGAGGATATTTTAGCCTATGTGGATAACCTCCCTCCCCCGATAAAGTCAAACATCTCTCCTAGTTTCTTTTTTTTAGGTCAATAAAGTTGCCAATTGTACACCTTGTAAAAAAAAAAAAAAATACTATTCGGGAAGTAATTGCCCCAAAACTAAAATAAAACATTTCTTCCTCTGTTTGCACAGTTTCCCATAACAGCAGTGAAATATGCTCCCACTATTGGTAGTGAAGTTGAACTTGTAAAGATCATTGTCAGTGCTGTTCTAGTGCCATTTGGTCAAATACTGTAATTTAGTTCACAGTGAAAAGAATATCACATTAGTAAGTTGGCAAATAATCAAACGTTAGTAAATGGAATGATTAAACTCATGCTAAGAACAGTTAAAGAATGTTGGGTTTTAAATTTGATCAGTGTGAGAGATCTGTGGTGCAAACTATCTTTGCCATATTGTTTTTGCAGAAACATGACTGAGTGCTCTAGGGGGGAAAAAAAAAAATCTTCAACATATTTTTCTGGGGTAACCTTGTCAGTGTTGGGAAAAGTCAACACCCAGCTACCCCCTTCAGTTGACAGCGACTCTGTTCCAGACAATAGAATCAAAATACCTTCTCTGGAGGTTGCTCAGCATCACCAACATCTACTCGCAATTGCAGACAAGGTTCCAATTGTCGACTGATGACAAGCAAGCCACAATGAAGTTGATCAAAACCAAGAGAACAGCTGTCTTGGACATCTACCCTTTTGCTCCCCAACTGACAGCAAGCCCTAAAATGTCTCTACTCTCTCCAAGAAACCAAAAATAAAAGATTTTTACGTTCAATTTATGCAAAAGATGTTAAATAACGATTAACCCTCTACTCCCTATATGGAAAAAAAAGAACATTGGCGTCTTCACACGATCTGCGTATACCACATAGAAGCCAGAGGAAATGCAGGCCGTTTTTGACTCAAATGGAAAATGTGTTGAAGCATTCCTTAACCAAAAGCTTATTAGTGGACTTGATTTGAGCAACTCTCTGTTAGGAGTGCTGAGTGCTTTCGTAAAGAGCCCGTACCCCAGATGGCTAATGTGCAGAAAATATTTCAGCACTTTATTGTGCGACCACATAGATTTCTTTTTTTGCGTTATTTGTAGTGTGAGGACACTGACATTTCTAAAACCATAGCCAAGTTTTGAATGGAAGTCCTCATGTTTGGAAATAATCATTTGCTGTTGCCATTTACTGTATGAGAAGAGCATCACAACAGGGCGAACAAGAACACAAGATAGTTCATTGAACATCAGTTGAATGTTGGCGACATCGGTTGCTACACCAGAGCAATTAGCTGACCTGCTTGCAAGAACACAAAACATGTTGGTATCCTACACCTTCACAAAGTGGCATCGAACTTTCGATACTAAGCATCCTGCAAAGGACTTAAAAAGACTCTCTCTCTGTTTAGAGAAGCATAAGACTCTGTTGGAACCTATTATCTGATAACTTCATTTATGTATGAAGTGAAACCAAACCATTCACACATTGGGTAATATTGTTAACAGTCAATAGTCTGTATGGCCCTTTAGGCTTTGTTGCTCCCATAATAAGTCGGGGCTAAACATTGCTAAGAGAACTGCCTTCTGGTGAAAGAGACTGAGAAGTACCCTTATCCTCTGAAAAACAGAGGTTAAGGGTACTTCTGTTTCTGGGTGTCATGGAAAGACGCTTTACGAAATTTTGAAAACCCTCAAATACCAACATACTAACGACCAGACTTGCAGGATCGGAATGTGTCAGTGAGACACCAAACAACCAAAAACTCACAAGCCAAAGTAATCGTCATTAAAGCTACCCAACAAGATGCCTACAATGAGAGACGCTGAAAAATCTTATGGAAGAAACAGATGAACGCGTAACACACTCAAAAAGCTAAATCCCATAGTCGACAAAGGCAAACTCGCACAACGAGAAACGCCCTCTTACCGCTACACTACTTTTACGTTACTTCAACGAACAAGTGGCTCTTCCAGGGAAACGCATAAGTGAAGGAGCTGTCCGTAGTGCTGGATGTCGGACAATCCTGTACTGCTCACACCGGCAATGTTACCAACATGGAGAGTGAATGATGTTTCTGCTCCATTTGAGAAGTTCTCACCATGACAATTGATTGGGGGGAAAAAACCCCCAGAAGAATGTTCAACACTTTGCTGATACCTTTTGGAAAAGGTGAAAAGAATATTTGTCCACCGTACAAAGTCATGCAAAGTGGATTGAAACCAGGCCTGGTCAAGGACACCAGTATCAGCAGGAACGAACGGCCCATGGGGCTACTAATGTAACGTTTCCCAGCAGAGATAAGAAAGTATGAACTGTATAAAATGTGACTGATAAATTGTTACTTGGACCAGTTTCAGAGATTATTATTATTTTGCTTGCAGAGACGGAGTGAAACTTCCTTCATGCTAAATGACCTGATATGTTTGAGTAGGTTGTGTTGACTTTTGTAATGATGTAAAGTGATTATATTCAGCAGGGAGTGTGATGTATATCTACTTTTAGTGGAAATAAGTTACATCAGCAAGTTGACAAATGAGTACACAGTTGGCAAATTGTATGACTAAATTCATGCTGAGAATGGTTTAAATTTTTTGGGTTTGAAATTTGATCAGTGTGCGACACGCCTGTTGTAAACAATTTTTGCCATGTTGTTTTTGCCGAAAAATGATGGAGTGAGCGCTCCAGGCTGCAAACTGCCTTTGACCCATATTTCTCTGGTTACCTTGTCAACCAGAATTTAAGCAGTTTGGAGAAATTAACCAGCTCACAAACACTCTCAATGGACTTGTTGCGATTTTTACCTTTGAAAACCTTTGGCTTTGTAAGTATTTATTTGTTCGGATGACACTGAGACATTTTTTAAAAATTTTTTTCCTTTGGTTCATAAAATGTAAATAGATATGTGCATTGGCTAGCAATGTATTTCTCTTTCTGTTACATTTCAGTTACAAAACCATTTTGAATGTAGCAAGTGTTTTAGCTTGTAATGTATTTTTTCCCGCTGTTGTGTTTCAGCTGCAATAAATCAATTTGCAAAAGATCTTCAGTTGTTCGATGGCTGTCTAGCTACACACAGTCACCTGTTGTGAGGACAACACAATTGGCATTCTTCCTTTTTTAAGCCCTTTTCCCTGATTTTGTTCCTCCAAGTCTTG
This sequence comes from Brachyrhaphis roseni, assembly GCA_903066815.1. Lineage (NCBI taxonomy): Eukaryota > Metazoa > Chordata > Actinopteri > Cyprinodontiformes > Poeciliidae > Brachyrhaphis > Brachyrhaphis roseni. The sequence goes on from CAEFZY010029871.1 coordinate 76,415, forward strand.
TGCTCTCTCTTTTGCTTCCTGCTCAACTTTTGTTTTTCTCTGTGTTTGCACAACAGAAGGAGCCCAGCAGTGATGCGAGCAGTCCCAACAGCCCACGGTTGGCACCCCCTGCCAAACGAACGCGCCGGCAGACGGCCTCCGAGCCAAGCTCCAGTGACACTTCGCCGTCCCCTCAGGCGAAGGGCCAGAGGGTCAGCTGGGGCTTGCCAACCTACCGCACCCGGTCAGTGGCTCTGATTTGTTTGTTGTGAATTAATTTTCAGCTTAACGTCCAACCGCCTTTTTGTGAAAATCCTAAAAGCGAGAACACATTATTATTATTATTATTATTTCCCCTCCTCCCTCCCAATCTTCAACAAATCTCATAACTTTTTTCTTAATGTTTTATTCACCAGGCTGTCTTCTCGCATAATGCAAAATGGACACGGTAATTCTGTTTTTTCTTCTTCTTTTTTTCTTTCTTTCTTCGGCTTCATGCATTGAGAAAAAAAATACAAATCAAATGAATAACGAAAATAAACAAATCCTTTTGACTCTTTCGACGCTGCAGCTCAAAGGAATCACAGGAGCGAGGAGAGCGGAGGGGCCGATCACTCCCGAATGAACGGCCACGTGGAGCTGAAGAGGAGCTGCCGGGTGAGGAAGAGCCAATTCCAGCACCTCAATCAGAGCCTGCTGTTCGACCAGCTGGTCAACAGGTAGCTGGAAATTGTACTTTTGCCTTTGCAAATCCTGCGTCAGACAGCGGAGAAGCTGGAAATGATAGCAACGCAAACACATTGTGTGTCCTGTGAAGAATGGGAAACTTAAAATGTGAAATAAAACTTTTGAGTTCAGGGCTGGGATATTTACTGTATTTATGCCCTATACTGTATATGCTTAGTGTTTGCCATCCACCGTTTGTTTCCGTCTGTCTGTGTGAAGCACCGCCGAGGCCGTTCTGCAGGAAATGGACAACATCACCAGCATCAGGCAGAACCGTGAGCTGGAGCGACTTCGCATGTGGAACGGAGAAACGGAGGAGGTGAGCGGTGCTCAAAAAAAAAAAGAAAAAAAGCACAAACCCAAACTGTAACGTGACCACGAGTGGTTGCATTTGTTGATTTTATTTTTATCCATTTATTTTTTGCTTCTTTCAGGAAAATATGGACATGTATTCTCGGGTGAAGCGCAGGAAATCAATGCGTAGGAGCACTTTCAACATTCCTGCGCACCACAAAGTCATGAGCAAGGATGAGGAAGAAGAGGAGGAGGAAGAAGGGACGGAAGGTACGTCCAAAACTTTGCTTCTCAAAATACTGCAAATTTTAAGCCCGGTATTAATGCCATGAAGGTTTTATGGGCTGCTTTTCTTTCTTTCTTTTTTTTTTTTTTACAATAAAACCGATAAAACAGCATTCAGTGGAAGCGACGCATAAAAGACTACAGAACCAAAATTGTGTGACGGCAGCAGTCTTCACTGTGAATATTGTTAAGAAGTGAAGAATTGTCAAAGTTAGCTACTTTCAGAACCAGCGAGGTGTGGATACATGCAGTCAAAAATGTAAGAGTCTTTTTAAAACGGAAACCGTTTTGTGTCTGACTCGGTGAGATCAGAAATGAAATCTTCTAGTGGCATCGGCGGCTCAAAACTTTTACATCTCCCACAAAATTCCGAGTGGGGCATCACTGGTATTCTCACATAAAGTAAAGCGAACCCAGAACTGATATAATAATGTCATTTCAGCTTAGAGCAAGGGGTTTTAGATTCTCATCTATAATTGGTTAAATTCAGTCCAAATTTCTTACCTTGAATCACATGCTAACTTCAGCGTCATGTTGATAGGCCTCAAACTCAGTTGTGTTTTTAACCACTGAAATAGATGTAATAAGTTGTAAAGTATGTTAAAATGTGTGAGCAGTGCAAAAATATTTTAGATATTTTTAGATTTTGAATAAGAAATTAGCATTTTGCAACATTAGCTAGTTGCAAAGTCTGGCAGTATTTTGTTACAGGACTTAAAAAACCTTGTCTTATCTATAAATCTTGTTTCTAATTTAATAGCTATGTGTCCTAAAATTCTGCTGTCCTATCAACTTAAAAGTAACAGAGGCTTTGTCCGTGTTACTGTTGGACAACCTTTGTTTTGTGATGCTTTCATTTGGCTGGATCTGCTTGTACCCTGAAGAGGCACAGTACTGCAGTGGAAATAGGTTTTGCTTTTGTATTGTTGCCATTTTGGATTTTGCTCATAAAAAGTCAGTAAGGTGGAATCTCCCTGTGTGAAACAGGCTTTTTCGCTGTTTTGTCTTTTTGAGCGACTGGCAGTGCAATCTCGCATTTGAAGTTCGTAAGCGTCACCTCATGCTTTCAGAGTCAAACGGCGAAGAAGAGGAGGAGGACGCAGAGGATGATGATGACGATGAAGACGACGAAGGGGATGAAGCTGAGGAGGCGGGGGAGGAAAACGATAGGCCGTACAACCTGAGGCAGCGGAAGACGGTGCAAAGATACGAAGCGCCACCGATCGGTATATAGTCTTTTGCATTTTCTAACCTCGGCTTTTTCATTTTTGGTCGCCTAACGGGTTTGTTGTTTAACCGGCAGTCGTGTTGTGTTTACCTTTTCAGAGCCTGTGAACAGAAAACAGAGCAACCCGTCGCTTTTTGACACCCACAGATCCCCAGCAAGAAGAAGCCATATTAGGTGGGCTGGAATTTTTTTTTTCAATATAAGATCGATATATTTAGCAGCGTATCATTAAAATGAATAAGACTCCTGAATATAAAACTAAAATGAAGCAGTATTAGATGAAGTTTGTTGCATTTTTCCCAGAGTGAAGAAACATGCCATCCACAGCAGTGACACCACCTCATCATCTGATGAAGAACGCTTTGAGCGAAGGAAAAGCAAGAGCATGACTCGGGCCAGGAACAGGTGTCTACCGTCGCTTTCTTCTTCATAGCTTTTTATCTTCGTTGCTCTGTACGGCGATTTTTCATTTTAGTGTGAGAAAAACACAATGTGTCAAAGGCTGGAGTTTTGATCGCTGTTTTTTTCTTTTTTTTTTTTGTCCTGTTATATTTCAAACCAATGATATAACCAGTGAAGACTTTAAATATTGAAATTTTATTAAAAGTTTTTTTTGTGTGTGTTTTCTCTAATTATCTTTAAAGCAGATCGGTTATTTTTTGTTACACATTTCCCACAGAGGTAAAAAAAACAAACAACTTATTACAGCTGATTTATCTCAACAGATGTTTACCCATAAACCTGACGCCTGACAGCTTGTCCAGCGGCGTGCTGCGGGACAGAGTTAAAGTGGGCACCAGCTTGGCCGACGTGGACCCCATGAACCTTGATAATTCGGTGAGTGGAAACACTAACAAGTCAAACTCAGCTTTAATGGACGTTTAGATGTGCTGAGGCGTGCAGAATCTTCTGCCTGTAACGTTGGGCAAACTTTGTTCACATTTTGTCATTGTACAACCACAAACCTGACTCAACAATGATTCCCACATTATTGGGAAGTGACAGGGAAACAATACATGGAGGGAAAAAAAAAAAATCTGTGTGCATATAGTTTCAGGTTGATTTCTAATGAAATAAAAATGCCTACGTGTGACATGCAAACTCTGTAGACAAAAACAAACTCTACATCTCACTCCATGCCCATCATAACACACGGTGGTGGCAGCATGAGACTATGGGGGAAGCTTTACTTTAATGAGGACAGAAAATGTAGTCAGTTTTATAGGAAGATGAAGGAAGAAGTTTATTATATCTTCTGTTTTTTCTATTGCAAAATTCAACACAAGATTGACAAAATGGGCTTGAAATATATGCATTATTTTATTATTATTTTAAAGCTATATGTCATTTTCCTTCCGCTTTACAATCATGTACTACTGAGCTGGATGGTCATAAATACTTTTACAAAAGACTGCGTTTTCCGTTACAAAAATGAGCCACTCTTTAGTTTTTAGAGATTAGTAAAGCAACAAGATGTGCGACTGACTTTTTTCACTTTTCCGTGTGTTGAAATATGTATATTTGTCTTTTTCTTAGGTGAGGTTTGACAATGTGGGTGGCCTCAGCAATCACATTCAGTCTCTAAAGGAGATGGTGGTGTTCCCTCTGCTCTATCCTGAAGTCTTTGAAAAATTTAAGATTCAGCCTCCCAGGTGAGAGGAACTCGGGGGGCGGGGAGGGAGAAATGTTGCTCAGTCATTATTTTTTGATGAAATGAACATTGGGGAGGGAGTTTATAAAACTCAAGTAGATTTATTTTAAAAAAAGCTACAATAATTGGTATTCTCCCCCCCACACTTTTTTTTAGAGGGTGTTTGTTCTACGGACCCCCAGGAACAGGAAAGACTCTGGTTGCGCGGGCTCTTGCCAACGAGTGCAGTCAGGGAGATAGAAAGGTCGCTTTTTTCATGAGGAAAGGAGCCGATTGCCTCAGCAAATGGGTCGGAGAATCAGAACGGCAGCTACGCCTCCTCTTTGATCAGGTCAGTTACCTTTCTGTACTCTGGTTTCAGATGGACTAGCAACAACACTGCAGTCTCATTTAGTTGTCTCTGGATGTTGTCACATGAATTAATTTCTGCTGTTGAGAAAAACAAACCTCAGTACAATACACACAAAAAAACAACTCAACTATTTAACAATTTTTCATAAAAAAATATGTACTAAAGTTTCACCTTTTTGTTCTGTGTGATTTTTTTTTTTGCTCTTTTTTTTTTTTTTTTTTCCCCAAGGCTTACCTGATGAGGCCATCAATTATTTTTTTCGATGAGATCGATGGTTTGGCTCCGGTTCGCTCCAGCAGGCAAGACCAGATACACAGGTAAAGCATGTAGTTTGTAGTTTTTTGTTTAGTTTTATGTCTCGGTACCATATTTCTTGGTGCATTTTATTTTAATATTTTTTTTACTTTTCATATTTTGATACTTTTTAGTTTTTAGGTCTTTTTTTATAATCACATGCTTGCTGTAACATTAATTTATAATTTTAATAAATCTGAATATAAAAGGACAAGAGTTGTCTGCATCCGTCAAAATTTAAATAACCGGCATCATTTATTTTCTTTACTGAACCATTTGACTGGAGTGGGGATATAATGCAAAGCAACTTGTTTGTCACTGTCATTTGCAGCCAAATTTACTGAAAAACTGACTTAGAACGCCACCAATCAGTTTTGTGGCAGGTTTTTTTTTTTAAAGGTTTGACCTCTCATTACAGATTTTAGTCGAGTTTAATTTCCCATCGAAAATGATGATAATCTGCATTAAAATATTTTTCCTTGATTTCTGCTGTGAGTTATTTACATTAGGAGTTTGTGTGTGAGCAGTTGCTGTAAAACAAGGTTTTTAATAACTTAAAACCAAGATTGTACAGTGAGGAACAGTTGATTTGTGTAAAATCAACTTTTTTTAAAAAATGATTGGACGTCTAAGTGTCTGGTCACCGGTCACATCAATTAGTGGAACTTGGCCGAAGTGAGTGCTGACATAGCATTTTAATTTCAGATTGTAATTGAAATGAAAATAGCTGATTCTCTGCAAAGATCCGCTCCAGTTGCCATGCGAAGGAAATACTTTGAAGGCGTAGCTTTGATGGAGCTGAACATCCAGTGACTGATCAATAACTCTGCATTAAGTTCCGCCTCATTCCCCGTTCACAGCTCTATTGTGTCCACGCTCTTGGCCTTAATGGACGGCCTGGACAGTCGCGGGGAGATAGTTGTCGTTGGTGCTACAAACAGACTCGACTCTATCGACCCGGCACTCAGGAGGCCTGGACGCTTTGACCGGGAGTTTCTCTTCAGCTTGCCAGACAAGAAGGTGAGGCTGCAGCAAAACTTTCGATGCTGTCAAATAATGATTGCACTTTTCTTTGTACTTGGATGTTTTCTCAAATGGGGAGGAAGCACACAAGATGTGTAATTCAGCATTTCACAGTCTTTGTTAGGCCTTTGCATTTATGACTCGGCTACAGTGTTTTTTATAAGAAAAACAATAGGATAGACAAAAATAAAAGAAGATTGTTCTTTTAAATATTTTGAGGTGTTCCAAATTGTATACATGCTGTTAGATTTTGGCAAATGATGCGTGCTTTCACCCCTGTTTTTAAAAGTCAACAAGTGTGAAATCCGCAGAAAAAGGAGAAGACAAGTCGGTTATTTTTTTGTGTGGGAACAGAAATAATTTGTTTTTATTGTTACAATGTCTTAAAATGTATTTTAATTTCTTCTGTAAATTTGTTTCAGTTTTGTGATTTTATCACATCTTGTCATTTATATCTTTTTTAGTTCTTGTTCCTGAGATTGTTGGACATTTTATTTGTTTCCATATTTTTTTAAAATACATATTAGCCCTTTAAACAAACTGTGAATAGCCTTTAAAAATAAAACTTTTCTTTCCCTACTCATTGAACTTTAATTTAATGTATTAATTTAATCCAGAGATCCAACAAGGATTGATAAGATTTTTTATTTTTTACGACAATTCACATTTTGAGTTCAAAAAAGGTGTTCGTTTGTTTGAACAATGCTGATTTCAAAATCAATCAAAATAATGCTAATTTTATGTATATGTTTGCGATCTTCCTCTCAAGCTCACTTGATGTTTTCTGTCTGGTTCCATTTCACCCTGTCGGGGCGAAATTTGCTAAAACATTTTCTACTGCTTTGAGAATCACTGGAGTAGATATTTCTAAAATTCAAAAACGTAACTCTTTCTCTAGTTTGGGGTTCATTTCTCTTTGAACCGTGTCATGCCTCCCCAAATTTTATGTTTGATGCTGCTGTGTATTTGTCAGTCATTAGGAGATGTTTTTACTTTTTGACATTAAGATAGATTTGCTTTGCTTTTCTGTATTTAATCACTGCTGCTGTTTCTTTTCCTGACTTAAGGCCAGAAAGCAGATTTTGGAGATTCACACACGGGACTGGGACCCCAAACTATCTGAGCCATTTCTGAATGAACTTGCAGAAAAATGTGTCGGTAAGAGTCACGCAAAATACGAAGCAGTATGTTGTCTGGAGTGCTGATGCCAATATTAAAACGCCCAGGGATAACATAGATCTGCAGAGTGTATTATAGAATTTCATCAAACTGACGCTGGAGCAGTCAGGGGGTGTAATCAAACCAAACTACGAGAGGGAGAGGGAATAATTGACCGTTTATGCGGCTTTTCTTCCAGGCTACTGTGGCGCTGACATCAAAGCACTTTGCACAGAGGCAGCCTTGATGGCGTTGCGCCGCCGATACCCGCAGATCTACGGCAGCAGTGTCAAACTGAAGCTGGACGTGGCGTCCATTGTCCTGGGACCCGGTGACTTCAGCAAGGCGATGAAGACGATCGTCCCGGCCTCCCAGAGGGCCCTGGCTCCCCCGGGCCGGGCCCTGTCCCCCACCCTCAGGCCCCTATTGGGCTGCTCCTTCTCCTCGGTGCTGAAAACTCTTCTGAGAGTCTTCCCCCACGCTCAGTGTACTGACAGGGACAACCTGCAAGGTAAGAACGGGCGACTTTTGCCGCTGCGCTCCTCCTGAAGCGCCTCGTTTTCTCTCGCCGCCCATCTCAATCGTCGCTTGGGTTTCCTGCCGGCGTGTTGTTGGATTTGATTATCTCCGTTTTCCCAACCTTATTACCACAGATCTTTGTATCGCCCTCCCACTCTGATCATATTGTGTGCGCGTTCGCCTCACTCGCCTCTAAAGGTGGTGCCGTGGAGACCGACAACCTCATCATTGTGTGTGCACAGTAATTCTCAACCCCCTAAACCCCTCCGCCCCACGTCAACAAAGGGGCATTTACAGCAAATTAGGCTTAATGGAAAACTTCACCAGCTGGGAGTCGTTTCTTCAGGAAGTTGAACTTGTTGCACCAAAAAATGGCTACGACTGCAACTGCCGATTATTTTGGTCATTGATTAGTCAGACAATTAATCGATTATCGCATGAAAAAAATTGGCACATTCTACCTATTTTTCACTTAACCATTTAATCCTTTTTCATACAATATAATAAATGCAATAAAAAATAAATAATTCAATTACTTAGTAACAGGTGCAAGCACTCTTTTGTTCCTACAGCAATTTCTCTTTTTAATGTCAGGACAAGGTACGGGGACTCGCATCTGATTGTTGGCGTGTTTCTGTTCCATACATCACTGATGTTTGTAGCAGCTGTCGGTCGACAATGATAGACACTACTGTACTCATCCCATTATGTATTGATTTATATTTTATGCATTTTTTTGGTATGTTTTATCATTGTTTTTTTTTATTAGTATTATTATTTAACTTTTGATACTTTGTCTTTTAGTTGTTGTACTTGCTGTAACATTAATTGCCCATTTTGGACATGAATAAATCTTAATCAGAATTTTTTAAAGTAAGAAAATTAGCATTTGATTGCCTAAAATGCAATAACACAGCATTCCTTTAGTGAGCCGGTTGGAGCTTAAACATATTTACAGACAAATGTTTTTTTTTTGCATCTTAGATGCATTAATCGTTTACTAAATTAGTTGACGATTTTGATAAGCCCTAAAAATGGCACAAACGCCTTGTGGAGCGTTTGCTGTTTCGAGGATGTTTATATCTCTAGACTCCACTTTGAAGTAAAAGTCTTTGTTAATGTCAAAGTTAGAGTTTGTCTAATGAAAAGCGCTTGTAGAAGCAAACTTGTGGTGGTAAGTAAGGCTTATAAAAGCGTGTTTACTGCACACAAACGGTTCTTTAAGCGGTGTTCTTCTCTATGACAGCCGGTGACAATCAACTGCTTGGAGAGGACTTTTACAGCGACGACGACAATGAGGATTGCTCCGCCTCCATTTACGAAGTTCCGCCTTCTGCATGCCCAAAGAGTCACCTCTTCTCTTCTGCAATGCACAGACCCTTCATCCACTTCTCCTCGTGAGTTTGACGAGAACGCCTCTGTTAATACATCTTTATTTGCTTTTTATTTTTGTAAATTGGGCATCTGCTGTAATTGTCACGAGCAGTGAAAGCTGCACTGACAGGTAAGAAGTTTGTTTATTCTCCTGTCTTAAAAACAAGCAGTGTGGCATGTTGGGGACTGTCTCAAGATATTTTTATGTTTATCATTTGAGTCTCCCACTTTATGTGAAAAGACACGAAGTTTAAATATTAAACAACAAGTTATGAAAGGCTTAAACACGAGAAAACAAAACTTGCTCTGATATGCTTCTAACAGGAAGACCTTTAATTTCAAATTTAATATGCATATACAGGCTCTTGCAAAAATACTTTTTATGCATTTAATCATATTTTCAGATTTTTTTTACTTATTTGATGCAAAAAGTTGAGAAAATAGCAAATATAAAATTTATAATCATACTGGTAGTTTACATATTTTTGATAACTGAAATTTATCAAGACGACGTATCAACATTCTAATAAGAAATTTTTCACAATACTTGATAATCGCTACGATAAGTGCCCAACCCTATTGAAGACGTGCAAGTACTTATGCTTAGTAAGAAAAAAAAAAGCAAAAAATTAGATGTCTGCAGTAGGTTGCTCTGTTTTCCTGAGTTGCTGCAGAAACTCGACAATGTCATGCTGTTTGCAGCTCTTCACTCCAGCAGCCCACAGCTTACCGGCCCCGCCTGCTGCTGGCAGGGGCCCCGGGTTCTGGACAAAGCTCCCACTTGGCTCCTGCCTTGCTCCACCACCTGGACAAGCTACCAGTGCACCGCCTGGACTTGCCCACCTTGTACTCCGTCAGCGCCAAGACGCCGGAGGAGTCCTGCGCTCAGGTAAAAAAACTAAGCAAAACAGAAAACAATCTCAACCTGGAAAACAGTTTTTTTTGTTAAAGCTGTTGACATTTAGCCTCAACAGACTTCGGCTTGGTGTATCTGTTTGAACCGCCCTTGTTCTCTGTTTGTAGGTTTTCCGTGAGGCCCGTCGAAGTGTTCCCAGTGTGGTGTACATGCCTCATATCTCAGAGTGGTGGGACACGGTGAGCGAAACTGTGAAGAGCACCTTCCTCACCCTGCTGAACGATGTGCCCTCCTTCAGCCCGGTCCTCATCCTCGCATCCGCCGAGACTCAATACTCCAAGCTGTCAGAGGAGGTAGGAACCCGAGCACAACAAAAAGTCAACAGGAAATCGAAAACACTGACAGGTGTTACTTCAGTTGAGGCCGGAGGAAATGGAAATGTATAAGGCTTCTGATCCTTAGGAAGTGTGCTCTTGCTTTGTTGCAGGTTTTTTGATGTGACACATATTTTGGTGCTGAGGTTTTCCTTTTACTTTTAAAACAAGATTCTTAGTTTTGCACATATTATTTGAGTAAAAAAAAACAAAAAACGGGGGAAACGCTTTTTATCATCTTGCAAAACTCATGTTGAACCACAGCAGTTTGTTTCGTTTGTGTATTCAAGTATTTTTTATTTACAATTGGTAGCTGATTTCAGACAATTTTTTGTTGGCCAAAATTAGTACGCATTTATATTTATCTATTTTATATTTTCTGACACACTAAATGTGTTGGTTTTGTACATGTTTACGCATGGAGATATTTTTTATTCTAAAAATCAACTCAGTTTTGAACGTACATAATTATTTGGCCGAATCCAAAAAAGACCAATAAAAAAAGAAAAGGAAAAGAGAGTAATAGCACAAAATGTGGAATATAGTCTGTGATATCGTTATCAAGGTATTTATAAAAACAATATTGTAATATAATTTTCTAGCAATACCCTGCCGCCTCTTTTCTGTCATCTCCTCTTTGGTTTATTGTTGTTGGTTTTTTTTCTATTTCCTGAAAGCATAAACAGAGCCAGGCTGCTTGTTGTGTCGGGGTGCAAGGAAAAGGTTCAGTTGCAGATAAGGTTTAAAATTTCAGTAAAGGCACAACAAGGTCATCTCTGGTCAGGCAACAGAAACGGTTTAATTAGGTCTGAGGTTTGGCAGCCTGAAGTCTTGACCCTAAGCCACTTACTGTGTATAGAAATGCTCAGGCAGGCTGGAGGCCTCCTATCTGTTTTTGTCGCGGTGCGTTCCTGTGCGCCTGTTGTTTTGGCAGGGCCTTTAACCCCCAAACCCGGGTTAGCTTGGACCCGGGGGGATTCTTTATGTTTTTGACCGATGAGGATTGAGGGGTTTCCTCCTCATTAACCTCTCAGTTCTAGTTTTAACTTTTTTTGTGTGTGTGTATTTTTCATGGCTCTTTTTATTCTTCTTTTGTACTTTTCACAATGCCCATTTTTTTCTTACACATTATTGAAATATTGTAATAAGATTTTGGTTTTATAGATACAGACAAATCTAATCTAAAAAAGTATTTATTTGGAGATGGTTTGTCTAAGCCTTATGTAGAAAATAAAGATGTTCTTTGGATTCTTGGAAGTTTGAACATAGGATGGAGTATTAGGGACACACTAAGAAAAAAAAATGAAATTATAAGCGTAAAGTCATAGAATTACAAGACGAAACTCTTAATATTATGAAAACAAAGTCCAAATAATACAAGATTAAAGTCGTAGTATTATGAGAATAGCTATAAAGTTAGGACTTTATTCTCAAAACATTGTGACTTTATTCTGTTCTCATATTATTTCGACTTTATTCTCGTGATATTCTTAATTTGTTCTCGTAATATTATGACTCCGTTATTGTAATTTTATGATTTTATTTTCATAATTATATTGTTTTCACATCAGAATGGCCCTAATACTCTGTCATGCGAACAGCGTTTTATCTTTTACGAACTCTAGTGAGACTCCATCCATCAAACTGAATGTCCTATCAGCATGCAAACTGTCATTATATTCGAAATACTTCGGCGAGCAATTATTGCATCATTGTAAATTATTTGAATAGTTTTTTTTAGTATATATTCAGCACCCTAATGATGGCCAAACCCTGCATCTCTTTTATACTTCTGCACATTTTTCGTCAGCCTGGTTGTTTTTCTGCTGGCTCTCACGTTGGCACAATGATTCTTCTCAATCATTTTGCATCCATACCCAGCCAAGCATAAGTAATTTATTGTAATTAAAATAATAGTGTTTGTATATAATCAGCGGCTGCTGCCGATTTAAAATTCTCAATTAAACTTCAGGCTGGTTAGTGAAAATCAACAATCGGTTGAGACTTTTTAAAGGTTAGATGAGCACAGCGGTACTATGATGCAAGTGTTTCTACATGCTGTTTTTTTTTTTTTTTTTGGAGCCCAGAACTGGAATATTTAATGCTTGGAATCATTGAATCGAGGGCTGCAGAACTTTTTCTGAATTTTGCTTTTCAGCAATTTTCCTTTTGTTTTTGAACCCAATAAATCGAGGAGTGCAGCAGTTCCACTGTGGACATGTCTCTGTCATCGACGCGCCTCTGTGGATTATGTTTTGAACCAAAATGGCCATTTTGGTTGTTTTACTCTCCAGCATTGAGAACACAGTGACAGCTGCTTCCTCAGCTCCAAACCGCAGCAGGGAAGCGGGCAGCGTCCCTCCAGAACCAAACGGACTCTACAGGCTGGGGTCCAGCTCTGTGGCCGCCCTGCTTCCCTGAGCAGCTGTCCGTTCTGCTCAGACGGAGCTTCGTTTCTGTTACAGCGCAATAAAAGGAAAATATATTAATCATGATGTGGTAGCTGTAGCTGGAGAGAGACTGCGTTATATTTTTAGCACTTTCAGGTGGATTTATATTTTTTTATATGGAAGCGAAGGGAAAACAAGTGTAAGTCATACATGATCAGAAGCTTGTAGAAGGTAAATAGCTGTCGGGTGGATTTGCCTCTCTTCTTTTTTTATTTCCCTTAAGATAGTGCATGAAACGAGGGATGCGCAGATTAATTGTTTTCACTTCCGATACCGACATTTGAGATTTAGTATCAGCCTGTATCGAGACAATACAGAGAAACGGTGCTGAATTGACTTAAAAAGTGTTTTTGTTTTTTAAAACCATATATAAATGTACTGAATTACAAATTTATTTGATAACTCTGCACCAGCACGGCACACTGAAACGCAACAATAGCTCCACAGGCTTGGTGAGACATGTTAAAACAACTTTAATTTGACCAGTCAGTGTAATTAGAAGCATAACAGCCAATGGGAAATAAATAATAAAGAAACCGGGGCTGACAGAGACAACAGATTGACTACCTTGGTCAATTATGTGAAAAATAAACGTCAACACACCCTTCAAGTGGTTCAGGAAGTACAATTAGGAATTCTAAATATAATGTAAAATAGATAATAAAGAATATTACTCAGCATAGAATTAAACTGAATAGATCTGTCCTTACGTATTTAGCACAATGTCCGATCTAGAATTGTTTTCAATATTGGTAATACAGATACAGATAATGGTATCAGATCAGTTAATCTCTACATGAAAATCAAAGCTACAATGCAACAGAAGAGGAAAACAAGTTTATGTTGCATCACTTTAAAAAGAGTAGAATGTAACATGGAGATTTACATCTCAGAATTTAGCTTCTTTAAGACGTATAATTGAAGACGATGGAAAAGGAAATTAATTTTTTCATGTCTTTCTGCCATAAGCGTTAATTATTTATATTAGATGCGAGGGGAAAACATCACACCGTGTTTCTTCGAGCGTAGTTGCCCTAAATAAGCATTTTGCTGTTTTAAAACAAAGATTTAACAAGGATTTAACAAGCTGTCGTTGGCTTCTTATATTGTCAACCGGCTTTTGGAAAACAGCATTTCCCTGTCTTTTCCCTGGAGAATGTAGATCCTTACCATAGAGATTTCCCAAAAGACAGCCGTCATTTCCAAATCCCACTGTTCTCTGACAGAGAGGGAGAGGTTGAAGGCTCAAATGAATAAAACATAACACATTTGCTGTTCTGCAGTCAGCCTTCCTGTTATCTGCTGAAAGTCTCTCTCACTCGCAGCATAGATGAACTGCGGCTTTGTCTCAGGGTGTCATCGAAAATACCGTTTGTCCAAGCAGACATCTTGGTTAAAATACTGGATGATTTTGTTTTCGCTCTCTCCGGTGCCCTGCCGCTCCACTTGATTTTTTTTTACACATTAGATAAAAAAAAAAAAAAAAAAAATTACTGGCCACTTCATTCAGAATACATTTAAACATTTAGATGCTACAATGTTTTCTGGAGTTATCAAAATCAGAACTAATGGAATTGTTATTTTTTCTTCAGCTTGCAGTGTTGTGTAAAGGGAGTTGGAGATGTTTTGAAACAAATCTGATATTATGTCAGATGTCCAGATCCAGTAGCTTTGTTTTTTTCTCTTTTTTTTGTGGCTTGGTCTCAGAAGAAGGCTAGAAAAATGCATCTTACTCAGCCTAGAAACTTTCTCCCACTGTTTTTTCTTCCTCTTGAATTTTCATCTATTTTTATGTTCGAACTTATCCCTCCTGTGTTTCTGGTCTAAATTTTTTCTGCCAAAAACATGCCTCCATGGGATCAGTTTTTATTTATTTTGTTTTTTTTTTTGGTTCCGACTCTCTTCACGTTTTCAGAGCTCTGCAGAGTCAGTGTTGGGGAACGCATAGACTTTCCAGCAATACTACTCAATAACGTTAAGCCAATATGTGGCCTGAAAGGCAAATAACAGGGGTGGGGGGGTTGAGAAGGCAGTAAGGCAGTGATGGAGAACACACCAGGTCCACACACTTTCTGCAAAGCGCAAACTGTTGCAGCATCTCTCTGCGAGGCGTACAGAGAAGTCTGATTGATTATGGTCATGAAGGAATTGTTGGGCCCAGGGGGCATGAAATCCAACCCCTAACAAGCACACTGTGTTTTGGTTTCAAACAAGTAGCTTTCTCTTCACTCACCGTCAGCTGTCAGTGTCTGACACACTTGCAGTTTGCACACGGCAATACTGAAAGTGCTGGATTGTGCGAAAGCTTTGCTGACGTCTTCGCCTCTTGCTGCAACTCGAGAAGAGACGTCGTTCTCGCTGCCTTACTTCTATGTTTACAAATTGGACACAAGTGATTGAAATTATTGTTTCCTAAGAACACCGGAGAAAAGGTGAGAGCATTTGGAAAGAATAATCATATAATTTAATCTTTAAAGGAAATTCTTTGTATACTGCCTATTATTAAATTATCTAGAACAAAAAAAAAAAACAACCCAAAAGACAACCACCATAAAAAAACCTCTGACAAATTAATTTTTATGACAGCAACATCTACAGTGGAGATAAAAAAAAACAACCAACAAAACACAAAAAACTGACTTCACAGGGGAGAATTTCTCCAACAAACTCTACATATCTTTAGATTAATGTCACATATTTATATATAAAAAAAAAACAGTAGAAAAATGTTTTTTTCCCCATGATAAAAAAATATTATATTTATAATATCAAAATTCTGCTATTCTTCAAAAATTTGTAAAATAAAACAAAAAAACTCAGATGTTTTCTGGGATTCTGAAGTCATTGCCACATGACTAATGCTTACAGTTATGTGAGAAAATGGATCTGTGATGTCAAAAGGCAAAATTTTCTTCTAAAAAAAAAAAAACACCCTGGAAATAATGCATTGAATCTACCACTCTTGAAATTTACCAATTAGATTAACATTAAAATGAATCGTCCCTGGGTTGGTCTCTCAGCAGCAAAACATATGAAGAAATGAGCACAGGTACTATTGCTTCTACAATAGCAATCTGAGTTTCCAGATGTAAAATTTATTGAAAACATGCAGATTGAGAATTTTTTGATACGCTTTTCTGGCATTTTACTTCTTTAGTAAGTAAAGCAGTTATTGGGTCGCACGTGATCTAATTTCTCAATGGTGGGACTAAAACCAAAAAGAAAACCTGAGTGACCGATCATTTCAGAGAAAAACAAAACAAAAACTCTCTGACACTGAAAGTCCATCAATGGTCCATCGGCAGACGCACATTAGGCCCGTATTGTGGCGCAAAAAACAATCAGAGATGGTGAAGAGCGTAACAGACAAAAAAAAAGTTAAACTCATAAGGAACTAAAAGTTAGTCTAGAGCCATCCAGAGGGACAGCGACAAACCAATTCACATTCATGCTTCAGCAGCATTTTAAACGAATACCCTCCACTAAAATTGATTGTGCCAGTGGAATGAAAAAAAAGAACAACAAATAAAAGAAGTTCTTCTGCACCAAAACAGCAACTTTCTTTGCAACTTCGTCTCAATCCTCGGTATCTTCTTTTCTCTCTATTTTTTTGTTTAAGCATTCATCCATCAACATGTCTTTGCTTTGCATGATCCTGTTGCTGTCACCCCTGCAGCTTTCTATGATGATGAAAACACCTGCCCGCTGTGTGCTGCACACAGTAGAACCGCCTCTGATTCCTCTTGCTGTCTTTTTTTTTTTAAATCCTCTGCTGCTATTTTACCTATTCTACCTTACCTCCAGAGGGCAAAAAAAAAAAGAGACAAACAGCAGGATGGTGAGAACAAACATGCCACGAATCCCGGTGAGGATCGATGAGAATAACAGATGGGGTGGGGGGAGAAAGTTGGTGCTTCGTCAGCAGCAGCTGCAGCCTCAGGGGAGGAGTTACCTTGAGCTCTTATCACCAAATTGAACTGGGATGTGTGAAAACGACCCCTTGTGTAAATCAAGGTTCCTTTTGTTTCCGTCCCTTTTCTCTGCCGTTTCATTTGGAAAATGATTTCAAAGTGAAAATGTAATCCTCTGAAATATTTTGAAAGCAAACATAACTCCCAGCCGAAGGCGCACAACTTACGTGGTTTACAGAGCGTGATTTTCAGTTTCACTCTCTCTAGGAGTGTTATTAGTAAATGTTAGTGTTAGTGAACCATCACAGCTGTTCTTGGGAACACCGCGGAAGCAACATTCTTAACAAATGCACCCTTGTTGCAGTTCTAAGCATTGCGAAAAAAGACAAAAAAAAAAAAAAAAGAAAAAGCATGAATATAATTTATTTCCCAAATTTTTTTAATCTGATTTAGTTTGTATGGCGAAAGTGTCTGCCAGCACTGAGGTGGATTTTGCCTCAGTGAAATGTGGAGTAATTCTAAAAAAACCATAATCAAACTTGATCTTTTCAAAGCTCTGCGCAAGAAACATTTCTATCTTCTTCTTCTTTTTTAATAAGCTATGCATGTTTCCAACAGTTTGAGATTCTGCCCTGTTTTCCTTTAAATGCAGATGGAAATGACAATTTATTTTTTAAACTCTGTTTAGAAACTGTCTCTTGTGCAGCAGCAGCAGCAGCTGCTGCACAAAAAAAATGGATAAAAAAAAAAAAAAAAATCCATTTACAGTATATATTCACACATTTCTGCTATCAGCCTTTCTCATGATAACAGGCTGCCCCCTGCAACAACTTGTGTTTTCCTTGTAAAAACATTGCTTTCTGTCTGTCTGCATTTATTACAGGTAAAAAGTATATTTCAGAGGACCTACGGGGAGGTGGTATCGCTGTGCCCTCCAGGAGATCAGGAGAGGAGGAGCTTTTTCTCTGATTTGCTGCTGGTCCAGGCAGCCAGACCTCCTCCTCGACCCAGGAACTCAGGTACTTGATGTTTTTATTAAGACGTTCTCATGCCAGGCGAGGCAGATGCAGCTGATCTTCGCTGTCTGTCCTAGAGGGCACTGTTGGCCTTCTCCTTCCTTTCAGTGGCCGTTTGTAGAGTGAAAACCATTCGATTTGATGTGGTTTTTTGTCTTATTTTTGCTTTAACTTGATTTGTCGGGTTATTATTTCTCTGGGAATTAGACATGTCTGCTTCCCGTTTACAACGGAATCGGGCTTTTCCGCTTTCCGGCGACCTTCCACCGTTATCCCACTGCTCCCTCACATCTCTGTTCCAGTTCACTTACAGAGCACCGTCCTACTAGGCTTTCAAATGGAAATGGTGGCCTGACACAAAGCAGAGTTACCCAGCTTTACCTGCTCTGTGCTCTGCAGGGGTCCCTACCTCACTGAGGCAGCTGTCTGACCTCCACAGGAGAGGCGAACAGAATAAAAAAAAAAAGCATGGCATGGAATTGCTGAGAGACGACCCAGTCGCGATTAGCCGTAATTAGAATCAGGACTGCTGCTACTGAGTGAAACACCCGTAGGGGTAGAAGACTTGTCCTAACGATGCCAGTAGGTGCCTTGGGCAAGCGTTCGTATCTTAGGAGAGGTGGAGGGGGGGGATATCTGTTTAAAATTCTCAGTCACTGTGCCACTGGCCGGGGGATATTCCTCAGTGAATTTCAAAATTAGTGTTTGTAAAATGGCTTCTTTTTTTTCCAATTTGTCTGAAATCCTCTTAAAATTAGTTTTTTCTTCAGGTTAGGTTTAGGGTGTTTTCACACCTGATGGTTCTCTAGATTTGTTTTGATCGGGAATCAAAGTTGCAGTATTTGTTGCATTTTGTTACATTTTGAGCTTTCACACTGCACTTTTTCAAACGAAGCAAAACCCTTTGAAAGCCCCTTTGAGACACTGAGGTAAATGAAATGAAGAAGACGTGAGCGCAACTCGGTTTTTAGGCAGACCTCAGTGTTTCTTGGTTTGCACCAGAGTTCAGTTGCGCATTCACACTTCTGCAAACAAGCTGGACTTTCTAGACATACAAACTAGAGTTTGACTAAAGTGGGTCGAACAGGGACTTTTACTTGTAATTATGGAGTGATTCAGAATCCGGTTTGATAATAGAAGGTTTACTTTAAAATGCAAACTATTCATCTGCCTGTCACTTCATCCTTCAATCGCCTTTGGTATCGCCCTAAAACGGTCCTTCATCTGTCGGCTCATTGCTACTCTGTCCATCTTTCTACAGTCTCCTTTTTCTCTGGTTCAATATTTAAAGTCTGACCGCCGTTTCAAATGTGAACGTTTGCATTTACAATTTAAACCAACAACTGTGGATTTTTAGAAAATTTAAGCCTAAAAGGTTTTGAGAACCCTGCGTATGCCTTCGGCTATAGCTTAGTTAAATCTAACATTTTAAAAGTTGATCGGAAAAAGTCCAGCGTCATTTATTCCCCTCTGTTTTTGCAGAAAGGTGCGAAGAGGTGCTAGCGGTGGCAGAGACGCCGGCCCCTCGGGTCCTATCGGTGGAGGAACAGCGCCGCCTTGCTGAACAGGAAGACAACACGTTACGGGAACTCAGGCTCTTTCTCAGGGACGTGACTAAGCGCCTGGCCACCGACAAACGGTTCAGCATTTTTAGCAAGCCGGTTGACATCGAGGAGGTAAAGTGGGACCGGTTCTCAAGAAAGGTCATCTCGCTTTCCTGTCTGTGGCCAACACGACCCGTTACGTGTGCTTGTTAGGTGTCAGACTACCTGGAGGTGATTAGGCAGCCCATGGACCTATCCACTGTCATGACCAAGATCGACACCCATCAGTACTTAACAGCCAAGGACTTCCTGGTGGACATTGACCTCATCAGCAGCAACGCTTTAGAGTACAATCCCGACAAGGATCCTGGAGGTAAGGAAGCAAACCGTGTGCATACTCTCTCGTTTCCAGTAAACTTGTGTTGTGGGTGGTTTTTACTTAGTGTTTTTTTTTCATTTGAGTGTTTTTAGTGCTTTAGTTAGTGTTCAGTGGGCAGAGTGAGAGTTCGGGGTCCGCAGGTCGGGAAATGACTCCTGGACGGATTCCATTAAGAACTAAAAGCCTCTATAAACCAGCCACCGTTTTTACCATTACACCATACGATTTCATTAGTATTCGGTGCCAGTTTTAGGCTGTTTATTCAGCTCTGTTGGAAGAAGTAACGAGATCTGATTTATACACAGAAATGTATAGTCAATTATGTCTAATAATGTGGACAAATTTTATTATAAAGCTATTTTAAATTTTAGTCTTCTCATAAGTTAGTGATACTGCTTGAAATTTTTCATATTTAGCTGATGCTGTTTACAACAGTTTTGTTTTCAAAATAAAAATCTTATACAATGGACCAGTTCAATGGGTAGGAATATTTTTGCAAAGCACTGTAGTAGGGCTGGAGAATGACTGAATAACAATATATATTGCAATAAACATGTGATCAATCTCAGGAGGTTATACATCTGATAGAATATAATTGAATAATTATTAATAATAATAATCAATAATTTTACTGGACTTTGATCCAGATCCACACAGCATTCTGGGGGATTTAGGCAGTCAGCGGCGCAATGTTGGCGGCATCAACTAACGCGCTCAGAACAGGAAAAGCCACGCCACCAGTTTGGTAATATTTTAGATATTTAAAACATAAAAACTCATCAATAATTATCAAACTCGACTGACGTGAAACACTTGTATCGTGTTTCTATCTGGGCTTTCAGCAGTCGGTAATCTGGACACTAAACATGGTGTTTTTCAAGTAGTTATCACTGATTGACTGGGTTCATGACCATTTGTTGAAGAGAAAAATGGACAGCCGTACAGACATCAGTTAGGCTATGTTTCTAAGCCCCTTCCACATTGAGCTTAGTTGAGTTGTCAGTCAGCTGTATATGATGGCAAAGCTGCAATGTTGGCTGTTTGGGGAATCTTTGGTGACCAAAAAACACGTAAGGATACAGCACAGGAGAGTTGAACTGTAAACAGAGAAGTTGAAGCACTCACTCCATCTTTCACTTTTCTTTGGTGAATCATTGCTTAAAACACAATTTCTTACTGGTGTTCATCTGAATAATTCTAGTCTGGGCTTTAATAGTAGATAAAGCAGTGTTTCTGCAAATTCAGTTGGATTGTATCTGATTTTATGTTTATTTAGTACATTAAGAATTTACCTTTACCACAAACAATTTCTTCTTAACCTATATAAATTTCATCTTTAGTTTATATTTTTTAGGACTATTATGGATTTTGACTGTTTACATGGTCTGGTTTTCTATAAAAACAGAAAAAGAGTGCAATACTGTGAAATTCGCCTGTTTTTGTTTAAGACTGATCGCATCAGAATATCCCACCAGGCTGCGCCGACTCATGGCCGCGGCTCCCAGACACTAAAATTACTTTTTCCTTTTTGAAAATTCAAATCAAGAGCAGTGTGTAAACCCCCTGCTGATAGCTTTTCCACAGTGTAATTCAAGCCCTTGTAGCTAAGGAAGGCTGCTTGACACTTTAATTGCATATCTTGGACTTTTTTTTCTTCTTCTTTTTTATTACATCTTTGTCCACATCTGAGCACCTTTTTGTGAGCTTAAAATGGCTTTTCTAGTGCGTGTTGGAACCCAGGTGCAAAAAATAGTCTTGTTGTCTGCAAAAATGCACCTGAATGCACCAGATTTATGATTTCTATGTTCTGTTCTCATGTTTAAAATGATCTAGAACAGTGTTTATATTACACAGCAGCTGTATATTCAAGGGTAAAATGCACAGACAGTGAGGCTAGTTACTACTGGATACAAAACCCCAACATAGAGTTCTGCCGCATTAAATTAGAATGTCATTTAGAAACGCTTCAATACAGAAAATGTAATTTCCTACACAATCACTGGGGACATTGTTCAGACAGAAAGAGTCTATAATTACCAAAAGCTGGCTGTTGAGTGTGCTGTACCCACGTAAATTAATGGTAAGGAAATGATGGTGGGAGATGCGAACAGGGAGACGGGGTGACTGTTGCTCAATTGGACAAATCGTCTTACAATCGTAAAGTTGTGGGTCCAATTCCATCTTCCTCCTGCCACGAGTCGATTTACACAAAGTTGCTCATCTAAATTCGAAACCGAATCTGTGGGGTGTTGTCAAGAAGAGGATGAGAGTCACCTGACGTGGCAAAGCAGGACAACTAAAAGCTGCGACCAAAGCAATCTGGGCTTCCTTTACAACTCGACGGCAACAAAACGTACACATAGCGGACAGTACAGAGATGTACCTTTCATGCTATGTGGGGGAAAAAACAACAACAACAAAGACAAAACAACAATATCAGCTCTAATCCATAATCATCAAAGTTGAGTTAAAATGGTCTCTGAGTCTACATAATTATGAATGAAATACGCTTTTGATGATATCCAAATTTATTGGGAAGCACTAACTCTATTGCTGTAGGTTTCCCACTTTAGATTGATCGGTGAAAGGTCGTTTTATGTTGTTTTTTTTAAACAGAATGTGAGTTCATGTTCATTTAGATCCTAGTTAGCATCAGCTATTCTTCCTGGGGTCAGCTGACTTAGAAAAGACAGATTTCATCTCCATTTGCTTGAATATTAACACCTCAACTTCCAGCTTCTGTTATACTTCTTAATAAATCTGACAACTTGCTTTAATTTTTCTCTTGGAACTAATGTATTGTTGCCCCATCTAGATTTTATGGGTTTTTTTTATCGGTATGCATGTAACCTTGTAGTCGTCGTACACCGGCCCCTCAATGAATTTCCCGCAGGGGCAATAAAGTATCTTTTATCTTAGTAGCGAATCTTCATTTTTTCCTGAAGAGAGCCTGTTTCATTTGTGTGAGCATAAGCGATACAGTAAAGGGAGAAAATACAAGTGGTATGTTTAAATAAATGGAGAAATAAAAAAAAAAACAAAAAAAAAAAACGATGAAGCTTCTTCGTTTTCTCGACGACCAGGGAATAAGGCCCAGATTGTCCACAATTAGGGTGTGGGGCAGATTTGACATCAGCTTTCAAAGTGCTGGTTAAAAAAAAAAAAAAAAGCTCATTCCACCCTGGTCTTCTGCTTCTTCTTGTACTTCACGCTAACTTCGTGGGAAGTTTGGAAAATAACTTTTTCCTTTTACTTGTCCACCTTGGAGAAAAAAGAGAACTCCACAATAAAATAGGGGACATCTTTGCTCTCTGCACAATGAGTCTTGGTGTCACAAATACAGCTTGGCTGCTGGAGGGAAGCGGTGATAAATAAAAATAATAATGAAAAAAAAAGAAAAAGTCCTGTTAGCGTGCTGAAACACATTAGCGGCGGCGGTGTTTGTCTCTGCCTCCTTGTCTGTTGTAGACGTGGAGGTTAGCTGGCGCTCACAAGGGTACTGATGAGCTCTCGGCATCGCACCTGGCCTCTGACATCTCCTCCACCGGCAGGCGTTTTTGCCCTTAAAACGCACTCGCGCGCAGCGCACACGCTCGCATGTGCTGGCAGTGGGAGAAGGCACGCGCTCAGCCACATTGCAATTAAGCAACTGTCTTCCAATTAGACTGCAGAAGTTGGCAGATTGTGACCTCCTTTGTCCCGTTATGCCTGAACTGTTCTCCTACCGCCTGCAGTAATGAGAAACTGCCTGTTTACTGCGGCTACGCCTTAGCCTGTGTCTCCAGCTCCGTCTTTATCCCCCCCGCTCCCCCATTCCTGTCGATGCACGAGCAAAGGAAGAGCATTTAATGGTGCGGTTGCTGATGTATAGAGGAAAGGGAAGCTCAGGAGTTGATTTAGATGTAATGAGTGTATATTTTTAAAAGATTCTTATTGTTTGCGTTGGACTTTGTGTAGATGTATTCGTCTGTGTGAAGTAGTGATATCTGGGCTTCTGGCTAAAAAAGAAAAAGAAAATTAAGCTTCACCCTCTTTTTAAAGCTGTGAGAAAACACTATAACTGCCGTTCTCATACACACAATAGAAAGAGGGGTGAGTTCACAATTGATTATTTGCCTTACATGCATGACTAACTGCGAAGTAAATGCCGCATTCCTCTTTCTTGAAGAAAGAGGAATGCAAGAAGGAGAATGAAGCTACTTTCAAATGTATTTAAATGGATGTAGTGCGTTTTGAGAAAGCGAGTAAAGGTCAAAATCCCTTTCACGGCTTTTATTTCTATGCACACAAATGCACTCAGGAGGCCACAAACTCTATTCAACGTCCAATAATGAAATAAAAGTTAAAAAAAGGAGAAATGTTAAAGCTGCAGTATGCAACTTTTATAAATATTTTTTTTTATGTACATATTTCTTTAAACAGCCACTTTGTTGTGACAGTATAGTATGAGACAGATATTCTGTGAAAAGATCAAACTCCTCCATCTCCACTTACTGCTCCCATTGCCATCTGCAGAAAAACAGTCAGAAGCAACTAATTTGAACCAATGGGAGGGTCTTAGCGCTGTCAACCAGTCATGTGTACGGGCTGCTCAATGTGCTAACGGCAGAGAAACAATTTACCGTTACAAGAAAACTGTTAAAAAAAAAAAAAGTTTTGTACTTCTTTCTGGTATTGCTTTGAACTCGCACCAACATAATTAAAGCTTTAGTCGCACAGAATCAACAACACACTTTGTATTATTACTCTCCCTCTACCAAGTAGTCACTTGCCATGCAGAAATAGTATCGTTGTAAGTAGTGATTTTGGACTGCTATTATTTTGAGTACCGGCTGGTTGGATGTATGCGGCGTTTCTAACACCAACATTCATTCTTGCTGTCCCTTTTCTCCTCAGACAAGGTGATCAGGCACAGAGCGTGCAGCCTGAAGGACACAGCCCATGCTATTTTTGCAGCCGAGCTGGATCCCGAGTTCGACCGAATGTGTGAGGAGATTAAAGAGGCGCGCAAAAAGAGGGGTAAGAACTTTATGCAAGAAAAGAGAAAGCACTGCTATAAAAAATGTAGCTGTTAGTTTATTAAAAAGCTCTGTTTCGTAAGATATTTTGTCAAACTGCTCTGGGTCAATATTCGTTTAGCTACGCCGGTTATGACTGGACAGAATTGATCATAATAATGTTTCCTCTGCTGGAAGACATTGACTTTTTTTTGTGCTTTTATTTTTTATTCATTATTATTATTTATTAAGTAAAGAAATGTGTTTGGGGGTGAAAAAGAAACACACACCCTTGCTTGCAAGCGGAGTACAAGTCGGTTTATGTCGACTCCCTGGGTTTCAGCATGTTCGCTGTTTTTCTGAGAATACAAACCTGTATAATAGAAATCTGCAGGGCAGCCCACTGTTACTTGATGGAGCAAGTCAGTTTGTGGTGGAGACAGCGGTGGAGCCTGAGGCTCTTTAGCCTTTTGTGCCGCCCGTCTGCCCGACGCTCTGGATTTGTTAATTTGCCGAGCCGCGGCGCGTGGACGCGGGTCAAATCTAAATGAGATTCATATACACAAACAGTCGCATAATGCGGTTAATTGACACACTTCAGTTAAGTAGTTATTTTTCTGCGACTCGCTAAATGTTAAACACCAAGACATGCAATCATATGCAAATATTCCCCTTTGGAGACACATGAAGTGACATTTTCCTTCACGCAGTCCTCGGCTTCTGTTTACATTTTCTTGCTCACTCTTGTGAGCACGGCGCCCTTCAAAATTTCTCGCATGTCGTGTAAGGTTGCAAACACAAACTTGCACGCATTGATTTTTCAAAAATGTTCTTGCTGGTCTTTTTGCAGTATTTTCCGTACTTGTTTGCCCATTAAAATGTTTGCTAGTACTTTGCAAACTAGCTCAAACTTAGTTCGATTGGATGGAGAAGGTCTGGGAACATCAGTTCTCAAGTCTTTAAGCGGATTCTTAATTGAATTTAAATGTTGACTTTGACCAGCCCATTATTACATATAAATATATTTTAATTGAGACATTGCAGCTTGCGTTGTATATTTAGGTTTGTTGTCCTGATGGAAGGTGAATCTTTATCCCAGTTTTGTGAAAGAAAATTTTCCCACCGTTTTTGTCTTGCCTGTCCTTGCTGAAGAAGTGCGTCCACATAGTATGATGCCGCCACCACCGTGTTATACAGTGTGCTATCGTGCGGTCAGGGTGATGCTCAGGCCAAAAAAATATCTCCAAATTCCATCAACTCTGATCTTATTTCAGACATTTGCTGTGTCCCCTGCATGGCTAATGTCAAACTGCTCCTATCTTTTACTTTGCGTTAGTCTACCACTTACAGTCTGAATAAAATACATTGAAGTTAATGGTTGTAAAGTGATAAATGTGGTAATATTCAATGGGTGTGAATGCTTTCGCAAGACGGGTCAGTACAAGCTTTACCCACTTTGTCGCTTGTCATGTTAGCAAGTTGAATCAACCGAACACATCCTAACCTGTGGTCACATATATTTAGCTATTTTAGGTTATACTTCCAGAAATGCCTCAAAGCTAAGGCATCATAAGAAAGGCTCACAATACTGCCCCAAACCTGTTTTTTTTGTTGTTGTTTTTTTAAGTCAATCTCAAAAATGTCCAAAAGAGCCTGTTGACATTTGGCTTGAGTTGTAGAAAGCAGCGTTGCACGATGAGCAGGAACCGTGCTTGCGACAAAGCTGTTTTCAAAGGTCACACCAAATACATTTCACTTCATCTTAATGAAACCCAAAGTGGAGAATTCACAGCGAATGTTTCTGCAGAGTAAGATAGCTGCCCGAGGAGGAATACAGCTGTTATAAATTCTTGATGATCCCAACGATGTTCTGACACGAAACTATCAATAAGCTCAGAACTACATCATGCTCAGTTTAAGCTAGGTTAAAAAACTTGTTTGCATCAGAGATGAATATATATTTTCTTTTACCCAATAAATCTTTTTTTTTTTTTTTTAAAAGAGCCAGAAACTATTCAAGGACATAATTTCTCTTCACTGAAGTTCTGGTTTTATCTCTGTCCTTTCCTGACAGGAAGCTGAACAATTATCAAGTGCGTCTTTATCAATCATTTTACCGATCGAGAGTTTTCCTGTTCAGCAATATAAAATCCAACTTTTATTTTTTAAGTTTATTTTTTCTTTGCACCACACAAAACACCCAAGAACGTTTTGTTTTTGATGGTCTCTCCGTGCCCCTGCAGACTTCCAGACTGTGGGTCAGCCTATCTCAGCTCCCGGTGCTTTACCAACTCGAAAGCAGCATCCTGCAGGAGACGAGCAGGCCAAGACGAACACCCAAGGCGAGGCCGCTTTCAAACACTGCACTGCCAGTGAGTCTTTATGCATTCTTTTCTCGCGCTGCGTGAGCGACATGAAGGGTTGCGATCTGCAAATGTCGTACCTTGAAGTGTCACATAACATCCAACGTGAAGGTCAAAAAATGCTTTTTTTTTTTTTAATGTAAAATGACATGTACAGTGTATCACAAAAGTGAGTACACTCCTCACATTTCTGCAGATATTTAAATATGTCTTTTCATGGGACAAAATGACACTTTAACATAATGAAAAGTACTCTGTGTGCAGCTTATATATCAGTGTATACAGCCATTAATGTCTAAACCACCAGCAACAAAAGTGAGTACACCCCTAAGAGACCACACGCCTAAATGTCCAAATTGAGCACCGTTTGTCATTTTCCCTCCGAAGTATCATGTGACTAGTTAGTTTTACTATTTCTAAGGTGTGCATAGGGATCAGGTGTGTTGGATTTTGTAGTGCAGCTCTCACTCTCTCATACTGGTCACTGAAAGGTCCAGCACTGCACCTCATGGGAAAGAACTCTCTGAGGATCTTAAAAGATGAATTGTTGCACTACATGAAGTTGGCCAAGGCTACAGCCTTTTATCACGTCTGATGAGAGCTGGAGAAGTCGGGCCCTCTCCTGTTGAGTATGGTGTATATAGGATTATATAGCATGTTGCCCCAGTAGATTATATAGTAGGCTGCCCCAGTCATTGTTGACTCATGGTTGCTACAAACTTTACAAGACCGACTAATTTTAGTGACATAGTGGGTGTAAAATGAATACAATCTTGTGCCACATGCCTGGCTTTATTTTCACTCTTACATTTAACTTTGTGACACACAAAATTACAAGTGGATCGTCCATATTGTCTCCAAGTGTATTCTGGATAAAGCTTGTCACCAGCCGTCCACCAGCGTCATCATCAGTCACTTGGCAATAGATGGCAAACTAGATAGAGTATTTCTACGGACTAAGTTAACATGAGTGGAGCTCCAGGGAGCAGCCAAGTGAAAAGGTTTGGAAAAAAGAGAGCAAGGACAAGCCAAACACTGAACGAATAAAAATACATCCCATTGGATGGACTGAAAGTGCAAGAAGGTGGTTTCAAAATGTTTTGCCTCTTTAAAATCTGGAAAGTGTGGAGCTCCTTTATATTCAAACTCCCTAAATTATTATTTTTATATAAACAGCTTTTGGTCCTGCTTCAGTGGCTAGTTCTTCATCTCTACCCACTTTTCTCATGTAGATTCTGAATTGTTTCTACTTCTTGCAACAAAAATGCTCAGTCGTCATCTTGTTGTGCTTAGACAATAGCAAATTTAGCTGAACAATAAAATGTCCTTTTGAGATAAATGGTAATTGTTGTTTTGAGACCATTTTCCAGTGATATATGATAATATTGCAAATTCTCCCTCTCAAAGACCAATAAATCTTAAGTTTTTGAAGAATACCTAACACTGGAACTGGAAGAAAATAATTTAAAAAAATGACAATCGAAAACAATAAATAAGACGGAAAAGAAAACCCCGCATAACTAAAACCATAAATGAAATTTATTATGATGTCTGTAAACAAAATTACTCTTCAAAAAAATGTGAATCAGAATTGAAACGATCAAACTTATTTTAAATGATCATGCGATTAATAGCTTAATTGCGACAGGCTCAGTGGTGTTCACCTCCAGCGTCCTTCCTCTGAACACCTACCTGCTTCTCTCTTTGCTTTTGTAAACATTCCCACATCATGATGCTGCCACCGCCATGCATCACTGTAAGGAGTAATCGGTTATGCTATAGTCATGTTAATCAAGTTTTTAGAGGCAAGTTCAAGTCAGCCCAGCTATGTTCTCAATTGGTTAGGCATCGCTTAAGAATGCAAAAACTGCATCAACTTTCCTCCGAGTTGTTGCAGTGCATTGTGGGATGTGTAGTATGGCCATCAACAATACATATATAAATAATTAACCAGTCAGATGTGGCTTGAAGACAGCTGTCTGCACAGAGTAGCATTGGAGTGAGTGCCGCTGAACACTAAAATTTCATATTTATATATTTACATAAAACTTTTGAAGCTGAAAAAAAAAAAAATCCTACCACATAAAATCTTCACTATGTCATAGCAACTTATCTAATCATCCCAGTAAAATCCACAGAGGTTTGCCATAATAAATGCGAAAATAATCCCAGGGTCTGAATACTTTTTGTGAGGCCCTGCGCATGACTACAGGGAACCCTACACACGGAATGCCGTAGCGCTTCCCTTTCACATACAGTTAGACTGCGGAGAAGCGACACAGTGAGCAGCCTCATTAGCGTGGCCACCGTCTCCTAAGCACTCAGATCACGGCCGCGCCGCAGAGCAATTACATGCCCACCTGAGGTAAAAGGCGGGTGCCTAAGGGTGGAGGGAGGGCCGGCGACGGGCAGGGGGCAGAGTAATGAGGCCGTTACCTGGACAAATGAGGGGCGAGCCGGGGTTTTGCATGTTACGCCATACAGCTTTCACTTGGGCGCAGAAGATTGCGATAGGCTGTTGAAACTGACCTGAAATATTATCGAGTGCACGAAGTGTGTAGAGAGATGTTGCACTCAAAAATCTGAAATGTTGATGGGAAAAAAAACACAACAAGTATATCTGCTTGGCAGTTGAAACATGATAAAAGGCCTGTTTTCTATAAAAAATATCCATATGTCTGTTCTGTAGTACCACAAACCGCCACTAGATGGAGCGTTTCTCCCATGAGAGTTTCCCCTGTGGAACCCCAACAGAGGGGAGAAATATTTCTAGCCTTTTTAGGGCAGTTGTTTTTTCTCTCCTCTCATTAAAAAAATACATTAACATG
This sequence comes from Brachyrhaphis roseni, assembly GCA_903066815.1. NCBI lineage: Eukaryota > Metazoa > Chordata > Actinopteri > Cyprinodontiformes > Poeciliidae > Brachyrhaphis > Brachyrhaphis roseni. Next base: position 106,016 of record CAEFZY010029871.1, read on the forward strand.
AGGGTCAAACAACGAGTTTCCATTTGAATACACAAACATTTCACTTTGGCCAGTATTTTTTTCCACAAGAAAATGTTTAATTGTCTCTTAAGTGTAGAAAATGTTAATTTAGTCATGCATTAACACCAGTAAAGGTCAACATGGAACTAGAATGACCAGACATATATATATACACACACACACACAGTACGGCTTTTATTTGCTACTTTTGTCAGTAGTCTTTATCTGGAAAGCCAAATGTCATAGATGCAGGCCACCAATTTGGAAGCGATTGGGAGAGTCGTTATCAGACTCCACCAGAGGTGTAATTAATTACAGTAACTCAAGTGATTAATTTGTGACATTGCCAGCTAGTTCTCACCTGGAGCACCACAGCGAGGCACCTATTAGGTAAATTGATCAGAGTTGGGTCTTGTGTGAGGTACGACTCGAAGGAAGGCACATCTGTCTGACGGGGAGGTGTCAATCTCTAATCTCTGTGCCAGTACTGAGGAAGTGAACCGAGTGCAGCTGGGTCATTCCCACGTATGCGCCTTTTGCCTTTCCTTTCATGGCGGGGTCACGGGGCACTTAAAGATCAAAGTTATCCCAGATCACTTACCTGGAGCTGGTAAGATCATCTGGAGGTGGTTCGGTACCTGCAGTTCTTTCAGTCTTTTATCTGGACCAGCTCCCCCCCACCCCCCACCCCCCACATTTCTTTCCATTTGCCTCAAGCCGAGAACCTGCCTGTGACAGTCAGATATAGCCGAGCGGCGGTACCGAGGAGATGCGCTTTTTAAAAAAATATTTATTTATTTATTTTTTTGAGTCATGGAGAAGGTTACATGGAAGGCTTTTTGAGGACTAGGGATATTTTCGAATCGGGTGTTAAAAGCAGCAACAGAGCGGAGTGGGGGGGCCCGGTTGTTCGGACGCAGACTGCCGGAACAGCTGGTGCTCCCGCGAGGTCGCCGAGGGTTGGGGGAGAGATGGCAGCGGCGTGGCTGTTAATGCACGAGGAAACTGGGAAGTCTGGGCTTCCATTAGCCTCTGTGGGTTGCTCTGTCATGGTTTCTCTCTTTCTTCAACCTCACACATCTGCCACTCTCCCTAGAGCAACAGAAAACCCAGAGCCCATTACCTTAGGCCGCTGACCCAGGTTCACTCGGAGTGCATCGCCACTAGGGTATGGTTCATGCGGAGTGTCTTGCTTTCATTCATAATTAAGCCTGTTCAGTCCTTCTGTCACTGATGCTATTCAGCAAGGAGAATCAGTTGGTCTTGATTGTCTGGGAGAGTCGTAGGCTTGATGGTTAAAAATGCAAAAATTTAGGCGTACTCTGTAAATGTCATGCTTCAAAAACAAGGTGCCTAATATCAGTGGCCTTTAGAAATCTCAATCCACAGATATCCATGATTTAATGAGAAATTCTTAATTTATGGGTTGCATAACGAAACGACAGCTCACTGCCAGCTGCATGTTTGCAGAGGTTAGTTTAGATCTAAATAAAAGACTCAAAGATAATTTTTGAAAACCACTGGAAAACATGCCTCTTCTCTTTTCCTAAGTGGTGACATTCTTTGTTGTTTGAAATATTTTTTCCATGTTTTGACTTTTTTTTAAGTCTTGAGGAATTTTAACTGTCACTTTTATTTACCACTTTTTCTATGGTAAGATAGCTCTGATATTAAATAGAGAAATAATATCTATTAGCCATAATAAATCTGAGCCATTTATTATGACTCAGATTGATTTATGAGCCATAATAAATAAAATAAATACATAGGTTATTAGTTTATCGCCTTTTACGCAGTATTTTGGCCTTTTACCCCCCAAAAACTTTACTAATTGTCTACTCAGCTAATCTTCAGAACTACTGCGTCATTTGTTACCCAAAACACATCTCAAGAGTTTCCGCCAGATTGTTGCAGGAGCAACAAATTGTAAATATTACTCGACGTTTGAGCGATTTAAATCTACACAAAGTAGCTACTGCAGGGCTTCTATGAATTCTGGACTTATTTGACGATTTCCCAGGTCCTGGGAAATTATAAAGAAAAAAGCAAAGTATCTTTTTTTTTTCTTCTTATCTTCAATCCTTTAAAGAGTACAAAATCTAATAATTTGGTGGTTTTGCACAGATTTACTTATGATTAAAAAGCCTTCTTTGTTCTTGATTTTGATCTTCATTTAAACATTTTACCCATCAGGTTTTTGGTTTTGGTTTACTTGCTGGACATACTGTGATTCATAAATTCCAAAGCGATTTTTCGTCTTAAGACGTGTTGACTTCAATCCAGTGTTTGTCAAACCTGGTCCTCAGGGTTTGTTGAACATCATGTTTCAGACATGTTTCAATTCCAGCTGCCTGATTGCAGTGACTACATTGCTTCCTGCATGCCATTAAGTGCTGCAGCAGCCTGTTACTCACCCATCGATTTATGGCAAAGCGAATGTTTGAAAAATGCTTGAAAAATTGAGGTGAAAACATGTCTAGAAATTCGAGTCTGGAAAAGTGCGTGGTTTTCATATGTAAATTGTGTAGACACAGATTATCTTTAAAGTTATTTAGGTGGATTTCACTAAGGATGATGAAGTGGTGCAGTGCTGGTGCGTAAACGAAACACCATCTAATGAGGTGAATAAATGAAGCCTCTTCAGACCAGAATTATTTATAGGCCACCTGGATCTATTTTGATTTTAGAGCTGTAGAACCATCAAAAAAAAAAAAGTGCAACGAGTGAGTGCTTCTGTTGCTCTTTCAAAGACATCTTCAGCTTTCAGTATCTAGCAGTTATTCAGTATTACTGAGAGTCATTCACTGTACAATAACAGTTTAAAGGTCAAAATAAAAACACAAATGACACATTGACGGGCTGGAGATATGACGGCTGAAATAAAATCCCTTTTACAGGCGAGACAGCTTGCAAACCACGTTGGGTTGTGTGATTGTTAGAGATAATTGCTATGCAAGACACTCCCAAAAACACAATGTCTCTGTGAGTTAATTAAATTAGTAGTGAGAAGCATATCTCACCAGCAGTTTAACGCACCACGAGGCTTTGCATATTGCATGGTTTTCTAAAGAAACAAATTAACTTACTGGTCTTTAAATCTTTTGTTGGAGATAATTTTGAAAGTAACACCATTTAAGGCTCCAAGAACAAATCTACCTCACTTCCTCTCTGGACTCCCTGGACTCATTCTTCCCTATGACCTTTCATTGTCCTTTTGTTGGTGATCATTACTTGGTAAAAACGAAATAAAACCAATCTCAAAAGTATAATTGAGGAATTTTCTGGAAACCAATGCATTTGGTTTATTTTTTTATGTTGTATTTTTTTTATTTAGATGCAAAGCTGCACTACATACATACGCGCACTTTGACAGCCCTTATTTACCTTACTCATCGATGTAGAACTTGGTGAGGAAGCCGTCGTACCGGACTTTCAGAATCTGATTGTTGCACATTCATACAATGTACAATCGAGGAAAAAATAATGCAAGAACACTTAGATTTTTAAAGTTGTCTACTTGAAAACCAGAAGATACTGTCTTTGAGATGCGTTTTGTTGTGCGAGGAGGGGTTTCAAGTCACAACAAGTCCGTCTTCTCATAACATTGTCTGGATACATGCTGTTCCGTATTACTCAAAAAATGTTGTAATCTTTTTTTGCTCTCGGTTATCTACCTGTTTTGATTTAATGCAGCCAAACCATGGCACGAAGGCAAATTAACCCTCTGCTTGTCTTGCCGTCGATGTGGCTGCCACAGCTAACATTTGTGCAGTGTTGAAATGTACGCTTAGTATGGAAACTGTCCGTCTTCAGTGGTTTGTGGGCGAAATGTTGCAGACACGGCATAAAGTGGCCATCATGTCGCTTAATAGCACGCCCAGGGCAACAGGTAGCAGGTTGCGTTCATGTAGATTGAGCATGGCTGTGTTTTGCCCCTCCGCCTTCGCTTTTTATGTCCCAAAACTGTAAACAGACAGCTCCCCCTTCTCTCTCTCTCTCTCTCTCTCTCTCTCTCTCTCTCTCGATCAAATGACCGTCCATCACTTCCATCACTGTATGTTGATCTGAATTGATAATAAACGCCTATTCGTTCCTTTTACCTCAGGCTAAAATGGTTGCTGCATAAAAGCAAGGCAAAGATTTATTTATTTATTTATTTGCTTGGAAGTGAGATACTTGCTATAAGCTTGATTTTCCTTTCTTGTCAGACATTTGACTCTTTAACCTTCCTCTCTGAGGGCATAAAATCCGACCATAATACTGGTTTCTGCCACATGGTTTCAGATTGATTTTATCCAGTGCAGCACATATTCATCAGAAAAGGCGATACAGGGGACTTGTGAAGTCTGTAGAAGCATGGAATTGGATTTAAATTTTATTTTTTAGTTCTGGAAGTGTATGGTAGATGAAAACGGAGGAAGTGCCTTACTCCTTGTCCCATTTTCTAAAAGTGGTATCTTAACCGGCCCCTCCTCCCTAGGCATTACGGTCTCTTGTTTTCGCTGGTTTCTTATGTAAAACCTTAAAAAGCCATTAAAACATTTCCCAAAAAGTCATGGCGAACTTTTGTATTTACACTTCAGAAATGATCTACAAAAGGACAACAAATTCTGGGAATATGAGTGAGAAAAAGTTCTGGATTTTGACTTGAAGACTGCGTAGAAACCCTGCAGATTGAATGTAAATGAGCTTTTGAGTTCATGCTAGAGAAGGACAGAGCTCCACTGACCTCAGATGGCTGAGTTGTTTTAAGTATGGATACAGCAATGAACTACTTTAGTATTTAATTGGTAGTTTAGCATAAAACTCTAATGCTGACGTAACTTTACATGTGGTTTCTCTTAATCTCTTCCCTCCACTTTTAAATTCTACTTTCTGCAGTTGAAAATTCATTTTGTGGATAGCTTTCACACAGCTTTCAGCAATACTTCCAAGCTACGATTGACACTTTCTGTGAGTTTGTTTAAAAGCAGGTGGCTGAACATAACCACCATTAGGTCCTTTCCTCTACACAGCCAAGGTCTCCCTCTCGTTTGGCGATTTCTAAATATATGGAATCTTTTTCCTCTTCAATATATGTTTTTGTCTAATGCGACTGGTAGTCCATAAAAACAGATGATCAATTACCACAAATTTTTGGCAAAAGATTAGTATTAAATTAGATCGTACCATATTTTTTAAAATCTAAAACAGTCGTGGTGCGTTGACACCAAACATGTTACGTGTTATAGTCAATGTTTATGTGTAGGCACATCGAGGGCCGGTGCGGCACGTTTTGAGCGTCTAGCGCAACATGATTTGAACCATTTGGAGCGTTTTGAGTGTCAAGAGCGTCCAAAGCATCCAAAGTGTCCGACGCACCTCCACATAGACTGAATATAAACCAGACGCGCAGAAAGCTAGGAATGTCAAGCGTTTGCATTTAAAGTGCATACGCATCTAACTTGAAGCGTCGGACGCGTTTTTGACGCGCGTAATGTGTTTCGTGTGAACGCACCATCACAGAGCTGAAACCTCCAATCACGCTCTTTGAAAGCCAACAGCACAGGTTGCCAGTTTGTGGGCAGAGACACTTCTTGGATGATTTTTCATCAGACTGCATCTGTTTGAATGCTGCTGAAGTGTCAGTTTACATCGTCAGGAGATTTTTTTTCTTTTCAGTGTAATATGAACAATCATTTTACATATATATCCTCCTTAAAAGTTCACCCTAGTTATTTTTCTACCCAGTTATTGTAATTTGTGGGAGTTGGGTTAAGTGTTAAGTGTTTTCACAAGGGCAAAGTTGACTATGTAAGACTGCCACGTAAAATGATTTAATTGTTTTTAAACTTTTCTTCTTACTGCTCTGATGATAACAAAGAACATAAACATTATAGTTCATCTTGATTGATTCCTTAATCAAACGGAGAGTTCCCCAGTGCCATTCTTTGTTTTGAGACGTTAGTTTTGTTTAAGGATTAGCGCTCCACGTCTCAGAGGTCTCCGTGGGCATCTGCCAGGTTTGAAATTGCTCAAAGCCAATCCCACTATTCCAATTGACGTGGATCTCGGAGCCGCGGCTTGATAATAGAACGGAGTCAACTTTTCATTCCGCCTCTCGCCGACGGCAAAGAACAGCCGAACATCCCAGCATTTAGTCAGGACCGCAAACGGAAAAATTATACTGGGCCTCCTGGGGCTTTCAGTCTCTCTTTTTTTTTTTTTTGTTTCTTGTTTTTTTTTAAACCATAGCACAGTCGATTAGTCAATTTCAGTAAACATCAGAAGCCAGCGTACGCCAAGCGGCCTAATGGGGTGCTTTCCCTCTCTTTGCCTCATTCTGATAAGTTGTAATTGACTGGAACAATTGCACAAACATGATGCATTAGTACTGAATTAGTTTGAATGACTTATAGATTTGTTTTGCGAGAGCAAAATTGTCTTTGGAACTTTCTGCACTCCGTCAGAAGTTCAAAGCGAACTGATATCTGTTTTCCCATTAAGCTTGCCACCTTGTGCATTTAAATCAGTGGTGAGTTGAATATTCATTTACTTGATGTATGAGTTTCGTCCAAGGCAGGGTTTATTTTTGTGGAATGTCTGGTTGTGTGAGAATTCTTACTCCACTTTAGTGAAGTAGTTTGTTTTTGCTGAATGTGGTTTCTGACACTGCTGACACTGTAACATTTTATTTCCCCAAATATTCCCAGCAAAATAAACTCTGCTTATTTAGAATTTACTCTAAAAAATAATGACATAGTTAGAAAAAAATTATCAAAAGCTTTTTTTATGCTTGGCACAAACTTTTAAAAGTTAAATTATTCACACCCCTGGCTAATTTATGAGTTTATATTGTTTCCACTCAGATACAATGACCAAAAATGGATAATGATGCATTTTAAAGGCGGTATCGGTTTTGGAAAAATACAATTTTATTAGAATGTAAAATATATTTGCATCCACAATAATCAATGAATAATAAGTTCATTAAAGGTGATGAGCATCTATTTTTTTATTTCTGAGATTTAAACTGGAAATAAGGCTCTTGAACTGGGTAAGGTTTAGATGCCAAACAAAGCACTGGTATTACGGTGAAATGTAAAGATTTTGTGAAATAACACTCGAATTTGTAAAAGATGTGATTTGAAGGATCAATATTTAATCCAGGGTATTTCACTCCAGAAGTGTGGAAGAGTTTAGCTGATCCAAGTTTTTCCCAGATCCCCAGAAACAGGGTAATGGGTCTTTATCAGACTGCTGAGTCAGAAGCCACTTTCAGCATTATGTTGCAAAAAGAATTTCTTGCAAAAACTGATATTAAAACCTTTTGAAAGGGGCACATTTTATGGCGCAGCAATATAATGTCTGGAAAAGTATGAAACTTTAAAATGGGTGTGTTATGAGAACCCTGTCATAAGGAAACACGTTTTTTTTCTTCTTAGCATTGTGTCTGAGAAGTGTAATACCTTCAGTAGTCAAACTGGAAGTTTTTTTCCCCCAAGCCAATAAATGTCAGAGGAAGAATTATCCAGAAAGGTGTCGCTTGTAGTACAAAGAAACCCTGTGTCCCATTATTTAATTCAATATCCCTCACTTTGGAGTTCTATTATCATTTGCTGCGATGGTCTGAATCCTTTAACAGACTCGCAGGGTTTCTAATCGCTATCTAATCTAATCAATTTAGAACGTGCAAGAGCTCCAGCAAAGTACAATAATGGCCATCATTCACAGTGAATGTGATGTGCCTTCTGATCGTCCTTTAGTGGAACAGCCTGCAGACTGTAAGCTCGCATTGCTGTAGATATTTGGAAATAAATATCTACAGGGTAAATGGGTTTTGCTTGTTTTGTAATTTGACTGCATATACAATTATTTAGTCAGCAGCTATTTTACAGTTTTGAATACTTGCAGAGTTACACTGTAAGCCTGGGTTAGACTAAGGTATGTGTAGCTACTGGTATTATGGATATTGTATAATATTTCAAATATATGTAGCCTTTCAAAACCTAATACATTTTTCTATTCATGCATTATGTTTTTTGTGGTTGGATGCAAGAAAAATCTGGAGTGACTGTTTTATTTTTTTACGCTGTGTGAAGCTGACTGAGCAGCCATCTCCTGGCAATCCAGGTTGCTATGTGTTGTCGTTTGTAGTCATTTTAGCTAATATGTAAAGCAGCATGATTTTCCCCCCCGCTATAAATCTTCAAAATGCTAATTCTTTGGGGTATATTTATTTAGGGACTATGTAATTTAACGTTTTATGGAACCATGCTAATGCATGCAATGATTTTTACAGCATGCTTCTAAACTGTTTTTTATGTAGCTACAAATCTAACAACAATGAATTGAGATTTATGATCCAAAAAAAATCATTTTTGGTTATAAATGGTGACAGATAAACAGTTTTTCAGTAGGTGATTTTTTTTTTCTTCTTCTTCTGCCAATTGCACATTGAGCAGCTTGTACACAAGCATGATTGACAGTGCTCTTGGCTCTAATTGGCTGCTTTTGACCGGGAGCGGCGCATTTCTGCAGATGACAGTAAGAGCAGTACAAGGAGGTGGAGGAGATTGATTTATTTATTTTTTTCACAGATTATCTGTTATGACACGGTAAAAGTTTTAAGAAACATGTAAAAAACATGAAAGAATTTTATAACCGTTGCATACTGCAACTTTAACTGTAATCATCAACAATATGTTAGAAGCGGTAGGAATACTTGTTGCTTTTCTGTTTCAAATAAAAGCAAATACACGTTTTGCTTTTAAAGCGAGAGTTCTGTCACTTTTTGTTTTTTGTTTTTTTTTTACCTGGGGTTGTCATACGTCGTAGTTTATACCAAATACTGTTTTTCAATAAACAAATAGATTTTCTTTATGTAACATAAACACTTTATTATAAGCAAACCTGTGGTGGCGCCTCATTTACGAGTCCTAATTACACCAACATAGAGCAGCAGGAGGATACACCTTAAGCACAGTTTCTTACTCACCATCCTGAAGTCTTCATTTTTTTTCCAGGATATCAAAGGGCTGCTGGTAAATGCCAGTTTCTTTTCACTCAGTATCCGGCTTTTAAACTTCAATCCTTTCAGAAGACCCTTACCAGGTGCCTTCTCGTATTTTCGTCTTTGCACAAGGACTCTGATCACTCACATCAGTCAAAGAGACAGCCGGTACATTGCTTTTTGCATTCCCACTCCTGCTTTATAAGTGTGGCTGTATATTTTTGCTTGGGGGAACAGATAATTTCCCCAGGAAGCTTTCATGCCCTGCTGTGGCTCCGTGTGCGTGTACAGGCTGACATCTTCAGCACTTCTTGGAACCGCCTGTGCATTAGGGCATATCTGTCTTCTGTGAAGAGGGCACCACAGGCACCATCATCCCATTGGCCATTTACTAAGCAGCAGAGAGGAAAAGGACAGAGCAGGATAGATGCTCTGACTAAATTACGTCCCAGGCTCATCTCTCTCTCTTGTTGTTGTAGCAGTTTTGACTACAGGGAGTGCATGGTGTCCCGTAGCTTTGTATTTTTTTTGTTTTTTTTTTCTGACCAGAAACAAACTCTTGGTCAGAAAATATCTCACAAATTATTCCTACATTGTATTTTGTGTTAAATTTGTACTGGGTTTAAACTGAGCAAGCTGGCTGAAATCCTACTTCTCAAAATCTGGACATGGAATTGCATCGGGCATAAGCATGAGCCGATTTAGCCGCGTTAAGGCTAAATGGAATCAGGTTTTTGGGTGGGAAATGCAGTCCTGCTGGCAGCACCATCAAGTTTCACTTTTGCTGGGATGTTGCCAGGCAACCAAGGTGAATATCGCCCGAGTCAGGAGCTCCACCATGAAATATTTCCTGCATATAACTTCTCACAATGCAAAAATACTAAGTATTTTTGGTCTAGTTTCTAGCACAAATATCTTTGTATACTTGAAGTAAGACAAAACTAACTTTCAGGTAAATTTTCAGGAAGAAATAGAAGCTTGTCTTAAGATAATTCCTTAATATAGATGAAAAAGCACTGGTTATAAGTGAAATAATCTGCCAGTGGAGCAGGACATTTGGGAACAAGACATTTGAGGGAAAAATACTTTATAAGATTTTGTGTTTTTGCAGTTCTTAAGGTGCATTTAAGTGTAGATAATGATCTAAGAAAACAGTAGTTCTTAGTAAGCTAGGAGACAGAAGTTTTTACTATGCCAGAGTCAGGCTTATATTCCTGTCGCTTTATACTCAACTATACAAATGCTCTAATGACTCCAGCTTTGATTTTTAGTGCGCAGAAAGGAGATTCGTATTGACCGCGGGCCTTGGCAATAAAACAAGTTTATTTTCCAAATTGTTTTGGCCCAGCACTGTGTTGTGACTTTGAATGAAGAGAGAGAGACACGAGGATGATAAAGGGTAATGGGAAGACGGCGATGCAGCAGCGGAAGGATAGTGACTGATATCCGTAATTTGAAGACGCAAAGATGGGATCATCTATTGATCTGAACATCTCATCAAGCCGCAGATCAAAGTGTCACATCGGGTGACAAACGCCTTTTTCCATTTCATGACCAAATGACCTGGACTCCCTCAAGGCCCCGGGTCGCCATGACAGCCTTTTCTGACGATCGTTGTCCCCCCAGCAGTGTTTACCGTGTTGTCTCATTTTCCTCCTAACCTGTTCTTTGGCGCATTTTTCCATCATGATTAAGGCTCTAAAAGATGTGCTGTCTCAGTTTTGATTGGATTTATTGAATGTGTGGAATTATATCCTTGTCTATGTCAGGGATATAATTCCCTGACATAGACAAGGAGTTTTGCTTCATTGACGGCAAGTTTGGTGGGAAGGAAATTGTTTCAGAAGTCGCTTTCCATTCCAGTGTCAGAGCTGAATAGAAGTAATGTAAAGTTCAGTAGGACTAAATGACATCCATCCATATAGTTTTCATTCTCAGCAGAATATATAATATTTTCAAAATTTTGTTTAGTCATGCTAACTCCGCACAGGAAAAGACCTCTTAAATAGTCTGTTATTTATATCTCAGTAATCTTTAAAACGTTGCCTTCTATAATGATTGATTTTACTATTTAATCATGGAGGTCTGAACATCTACAACAAATGCTCGAAATAATAGAACAATCATATCCACATAATCTCAGATTCTGAAAAATCCGGCCTTTGTTTAAGCATATTAAATTTTACTAAAACATTTACTAAAACACCAAACCTTAGGTGGTGTTTTCTTTTTGTTCTTTTGAGACTTTTTTCTGACAACACTCCCTAAAAACCAGATGCTTTGTAGATGTCTTCCAATGTTTGTAAAGGAAACTCAGTCACATCAAGGTGCCACTCTTACCTGTAGCTGTCAAACTTGACATGCACCTCCCTTTCCATCCTGCTTATTGTAAGTAGTGAAAAATTAAATCTTCTGGTTCGCCATAAAGCCTAGTGGCCATTGACCAAAAGAAGTGGGTGTCATGTCATATTTAGTTCAAATAATCTCTGATCATTAGTATAAGTTTCAGGTACATTTGAAACTCCAACAATAGGAATTGTTGGAGGGACTGAAAATGGTGCCTTTAAGTACATTTTCTCAACGGAGGGCAAAAAGTTTCCATGTTAAATCTTTTCTTTTCTCTTACTACCAAGCTAAAGCATATGTTTTTTTTCTCTCCTCCCCAACCCCCCCCCAAAAATCAGTGTGAGATTAAGCTACTGCAATAAAAGATTAATTTCTTCTAAGGCGTTTGGTAAAATGTAGTACTCAGGGATATGCTCTGGTTGCTTCTGCTTGAAACAGAATAGTTAAATTGGAGTTAAAGCCGATGGAAACTGTTTCTAATACTTTCTCACTTTGTTCAATAAAACGTGCTTTAAAGGATACATTTTAATTTGTGGGATTTCTGAAACAATTCTTTCCCGTGGCAACATTTGACTCCTGTTTAACTCCTGGCTCGCTTATTCTACCACTGTACGCTTTTTTCCCGTGAACTTTTGCACATAATGCGGTTATCTGCCTGTGGCAGAGAGCAGGCTATGACAGTACCTCCATCTTTTCAGACCCACAGATCTATTTGCTGAACATTGAACAGAACATAATACTTGCATAATTGATTAACAACAATATGTGGGGGGTGTGGGGACCTGCTGAATAGATTAAAATCTGTTTGGAAATACACATTAGACTACATCTTATACATTGCTTAATTGCTTTATTCGGGAGATAAGTAGAAGGTCCACCTTCCCTTGTATGAACGCATGCAAATCAGCATTCATCACAACAAGTATTTATTGGGATTTTACAAGCGTTAATGTTCTGATGAACCCAACACTGGCATAGGAATTTACAGCATGAGACCACATCTTTAAGCTTTACATTCACTCTTGTTAAAATCACATCTGTTGATGAATGGTCACATTAAAGTCCACGACCGTCTCTCTTTAAACCGATTTAATAGGTTTCCCCTGCATGTTGGCCTAAATAGAAGTTCAAAAGAGGGAATTGCCAAACAAGAAATCTCTTGAGGCAAGGAAATAGTTTTTTTTTTTTTTTTTTGTATTTCCATGGAAACGCACACACTATGAAGCACATAAATTCAGCAGTGAAAGAGGTAAATGGGTTAGTAAACAACAGACCATCTGTCCGGGCGGGGTTGGGACCCTGTTGGTGTGAAATGGATTATTGTAGGTGCTGCTTAAATCTGTCTGTGAATTTATTTTAGGCGTAAACAAGGCCTCCGTTAGTTAACAGCTTGAACCAATTAAAACACATCCTGTGTTATTATCAGATGTTTAAGTTTACTTTTGAGGCAGAAAGGGGAGTCAAATACAAAAATAGATATTTCTCTTTTACTAAATAATTGTCTGAGTACAACAGTTGTCACCTGTATTGTTGTTTTTCCTTTACAGCAGATACTTAAATGTTTAAATCAGATAAAATATACTAAAGCACCTGCTTGAGCTTCCCTTAATCAACCTTTTCTAAAAGTATTTATTTTTTAATTGTTTTTCTCCAGCATTTATATCTGCAACTTCTGTTTTCCTATAATTTTTATCTGTTGATATTTGCATCAGCTGCATTCATTTTTGTAAGTGGGAAAGCATTTATATTGATCTTGCTGACTGTTGGATTAGCGAGGCAAGTTCATTCAGAGTGCAGAAGATTTACATGATTTTCTGAATTAAAGTAATCTTCTACGACTTAGCATTTATGAAACATGAGCAGGTACTCCTATGCCTAGGCGAAAATGCTTGAAGTGAACATTTTATTGTAGCTGGAGCAGCTCGACGGTCCTCGCATAATTACTCGCACGCCGTGAACCTTATCCACGGTTTGTCATTCCACTGTTCTCAAAATGTATTACAACAAGTAAACCTGAAGTTGTGCATTGGTGTTAGTTCAATTTAAGTTTTCCTTTACAACCAGTTGAATTCAGAAGTCACCTAAGAAATAGTTGGTTTTATTTACACTGAATTGTAAATCTAGATGTCTAGATGCATAATGAAGACCGAAGAACACAGCAGGTAGTTTGGGGTAGAAAGTGGAACATCTTGAAGACCAAGTCACATTTTGCGGAACGCATGACAAAATGTCGGCGACTACATTTCTCTTAAACGGAACGGAAAGAATCAGTTCTTAAGTTTGCGCCTTCAGCCACATCTCTAAGCAACGGATTGAAGGCACTACACACTTTTTAATCCGCCATATTAAAGGCAAAAAACATTATTTAGTACTCGTTCCACTTCACAATTTAAAGATTCACCAGCGTTGGAGGTTTAATTGAAGAATGAATCAGACGAGCGCTGACAATAATGTGCGTCGAGGCTATAAGGACAACTAAAGTACGCTGCAGAGCTGTCTGTGGGTGTCACCAGTCTGACTTATTTATTTAATACCTGCCTGGTGGCAGTTTGGAGAGAGGTCTTATCTCGCTTCTGCTTTCTGAAGCTTTATTTTGTGCGTGTGTGGGGGCCGCTTTGACAAGTATGTGTAGCGGTGGCTTGAAAATTTGTGCAACTACATAAATCTTGCATGGGTTAGGCACTTTTAATTATAACAAAGTGCTCCAGTTTTCTTTCCCTCCATCCCAGCCCCATCAGCATATCTCTCTTCTATGGTTTCCTCTTCATGCTCTAACAATTTTCATACATTATTTAAGAGCTGACTATGACGAGTCATTTGCTGCCCCCCAGACTCACCTTTGTGTCCCCGAGGAGCCTGTCGCATAGCATCCAACGGCGATAGCTGACCCCTGCAGGACCATTTATTTCTTTATTTTATGTTTTGAGCCACATTGTTCATTAATTATTGTGGTTTTGCGAGGGAGGAATAAGATCTTGTGGCGAGTGCGTTTCCCAGTGGAGATGTTACCTGAAACTTGGCCACTATACCCGTTTTTCTTGTTTGTTTGTTTTTGTTTTTTTAAAAATAAGATGCATATTTGTTGAATATATAAAATGCATAAAAAAATAAACAAGCAAAAGTGAGGGAAGGGAGCTCAACAAAACCAAGAGATTATTGATGGATGTTTTCAATAACATAAAATAAGAAATTCTGGTCAAAATTGAGAGAAAAACACAAGCTCGCGCAAACTAAGAAGCATCACTTTGTATGATGCCACTGTTCAGAAATACCCAGGATGCCTGGCCTGGTTTCTGTCTCTTTGTTATTGCTTTATCTTCCTGTCTGTCTTTCTTTCCCTCTCTCTCTCTCTGGTGCCTCATTGTTATAGCTAGGAAACTATCTCATGTGCCAGTCAACCCTGAAGACCTGTCTGCCTCCTGTATATCATACTCTCATGTCTACTTCCCTTAGATAAGATCAGGAAGAACCAAAAAATGAAAGCAGCATCCTACCTTAAACCCCTCTCCGCAAGCAGCCTCAGAAGCTCTGAAACCAGCTGTAGGCGTGATGGCCAGTGTTAGATGGGGAGTCGGGTTCATTCTCTGAACGTCCAGTTCTGCTTGGTTTGTCTGTAGATAAAAACTCCACATTTACTTCCTACCTTCTGCCGCTGCCCGTTTCCTCTCTTTTTTCCCCTTTTCTTATTTTCTCCTTTGTGCTCTTCTTTTCTTTCTATTCTTCCGTGTGCCCTGCTTCCTGTTCGTCGTTGTGTACGTCATTATTTCCTTTATTCCATGTTCCCTTCTGTCGTTTCTTGTCTGTTATCGTTCCCTTTTTCCTTGTCTTTGTGCCCATCACTCCATTTTTGGAGAGTCCTTATGTACTACTTTCATTCTTTCTGGCTCCATTTTTTTTTTTTACCATTCCAACCAGATTGCTCTGTTGTCCTTTTGTAGTGTGTCCTTCCTTCCTTCTTGTATGTTTTCTGTCCTTTTTTGCCTTTCTTCCTTTCTTCTTTCCTTCCTTCCTTCCTTCCTTCCTCCCTCTATATCCTTATGGATATGTTTGGATCTCTCTGTTTAAAACCAGATTGCTCTGTTGTCCTTTTGTTGTGTCCATCCTTCCTTCCTTCCTTCTTGCATTTCTTCTGTCCTTTTCTCTTTCCTTCTTTCTTTTCTTCCTTCCTTCCTTATCGATCCGTTTAAATCCGGATCGTTTGTTTTTGTTTTCATTTTGTGCTGTGTGCTCAACATTGCTTTGAGGTGTAATTTCAGTCCCCCTGTGTGTCTTTATACCTTACACGTGGAATGGGTGGAAGCTTGTGTGTAATCGAGAATGCAGTAAAAGTTTTAGTGCAGCACTTAAGTGCATTTTGATGTGAGTTTAAATAGTCAATGAAGGATGGCCCTTTTCTATGAGTGCACCAAAAGTTCATGCGATTTTAATCCTCACTGACTGCAAAGAGAGGTTAAAAGGCTAAAAAAGCAGCATAAAATATATCGCAGGCACAAACGCACTACTGAAATACTGCAAAAGATCATAGTGAAGGGCTCTGAATTCACCATGTTGGACAGTGTAATGCACAACGGTGCCTTACAAAACGTTTGTTTTTGCTACTCTCCGCTTTTGTCAGGTTGAGCGCGTTTAGATTTTATTGGCTAAATTAAATTGAAATGGTGCATTATTGTAAATTAAAAACAAAACAGCAAGGACAATGACTCTAAACATACAGCCAAAGTTACACAT
The DNA here is from genome assembly GCA_903066815.1 of Brachyrhaphis roseni. Lineage (NCBI taxonomy): Eukaryota > Metazoa > Chordata > Actinopteri > Cyprinodontiformes > Poeciliidae > Brachyrhaphis > Brachyrhaphis roseni. The sequence goes on from CAEFZY010029871.1 coordinate 122,082, forward strand.
AAACACTTTGGGTCAAAGCGTATTCAGGCGTTAGAATGGCCCAGTCAAAGTTAAGGCCTAAATTCAGTGAAAATTAGAAGCAAAATATGATTTGTAACAAGTGAGTACGCTCTTCTCTTCTGGTAGTAGACGTTTCGCTAACTTTTAGACCTACAGTTGTTTTATCTAAGTTTTCCAATATTTTTTCTTCGTCTTCTTAATGGACTGCAGACAAACAGCCTGTAGTAATTTGGCACTATATAAATAAACTAAATTGAATCGTGCCAGGGCAAGAACCTTTATTTGTATACAAGTACACAGTTATCTTTTCTCAATTACTTGAAGGGATCATGATCATTTAGCACGTTATTGATTTTCGTATCGGCAGACTTGGATCATCCCACAATCCTCTGACAGGATCATAAAGGTTAGCACCTTATAGAGTTAATGAGTCTGTCATGCTATGGGGCTGCGGATTTGTTTATTTATGCATACACACATAGAAGAAGTGTGTGTCAAAGATGCGGTGTTGTGCTGTTGTTTTTGTTGATAATGTAAAAGGAAAAAAACATCTTTTGTGTCTTTATCTTTAGCCTTTGATTTAAAAACTGTTCCCTGCCAAACTTCCTCCTAGTGTTTGTTTTATTCCAACTCTTTCTGCAGCTGCCCTTCACTCTGACTTTGATCCTTGCTTTGCATCTGTGCGTGTGTGTGTGCAACCCGGAAAAAACAGCAAATGAAGTCAAATGCCTTGAAGCTTCACTGCGTTTTACATTCGCGCTTGCTGTGACAGCTTTACGGCCTTTCCCAGAGAGCAGGGCTTGGTTTGCCTCTCCACTTAAAATCCCAAGCAACATCTGCTGTCATTAGTGTTATACATGCACACAGCTCCACCGCTGTCCCTGCTACTCATTATTTATTTCCCTTTGATGAAGAGGACTAAATGTTGCACGTAACCGGGCCGACTGCTGATTTTACAGAGATCAGAAAACACCTGTAAAGTATTTTACAGTCTTCATAAGACTTGACACGGTCTTAAGTCTTAAATTCACATACCTAAGGCCTTAGAATGTCGTAATTTTTTTATTTTTTATTTTTTGAAGTAAGTTGACCTTAAATAAGTTAGTCACAGGTAAGACTAATTAATCGTAAGCTTTGTATTTTCTTTTCTCACTGCAGTTTTCTCTCAGGCAAAAGGTTGAGTCACACACAGACGTCTTCATTGCTTTCTGTGACTTGCTGCTAACATACCCTTACTAGCTGGCGTTTTTCCATCTATCTTGGGCAAGTGCAAATTTATCACCAGTTGGACGAAGTTTGTACATTTCTTTTGAGATATAGTTCGTAAATTCCATTTACAACAGTCTTAAAAAGTGTTAAATTTGAGTTTGTGAAGCTAGTCCTGTCGCAATAAATTGATAAGTTAAGACCAGCTCAATAATTTCCATTTACATGATTTATCTTTCTCCTCTATTTTTTTTATCTCTTTCTACTAAAAACTGTCTGGTGCTTTGGTCTCAACTAGAACTTTTTTTGGAAGAACTATTTTCACAATTCGTTTTATATGTTTCTGTTGTTTTGTTTATTTATTTTAGATATTTAAAATGTCTTCCATTTACAGTGTTAATTTTTTCTTAGAATTTAAAGATGTTTGGGAATATGTTTTTTCATTGTTATGCCATTATCGTTATATTACTTGAAAATGGTCTCAAAACAACAATATTATTGTTTATGGCTATAACTTTATCCTGACATGCCTCTGTGAAATCTGCAAACTGATCTGAAACTGATGGAAAAACATAAAATAAAGAATTGGTATAACATTAAAGAAGGGTGCGAGCATTTGATTAAGACTTGAATTTTGCTTGTTTTCCTCCTCTTAGATCATCTGAAGAGGAAGATTTGCAGGCGGCCATCTTGGAAGCGCGGCATCATACGCAAGAAGAAAAATTACAAGAAAGGAACAGAGGAGGAGGAAGAGGAGGCGGAGGCGGAAGCTGCCGTTCCCAGTGACTCGTGTTTGACACAGGACGAGGAATCGTCGTGTGACACTCCAGGTCCCCAAGCCAACGGTCATCATCCGCACGGTCCGTCCACAGAAGAGGAAAGCTCCAACGAACCCCCCATTGTGGCTGAAGGCAGAAAGGACGCGAAGCCCAAAGAGGAGGAGGCGACGGCGGCCAAAGAAGGGCAAGCTGAGACCCCAGAGAAACGCACAGAACAACACCGCCTCTGTGGCTCTCCTCCGCCCAACTCAGAGGAGGGTAGTCCGGCCAAGCGGGCCGACTTCCAACCTTTGATAGAAACACTCAAGCCGTCGGATGCTCAGGTCCAGCCTAAACACGCGGAGGGTCTCCGGGTTTCACAAGTGGAGTGCGTGAATGGGACGGAGTCGATGGACAGTGTAGATTTACATAGCCTCAAGAGGAGCAACGAGGCCGAAACAAGGACTCCTCCGAGCTCGGCTGAAGGCTGTAATAAGCCAGAACAGGAAGAGCACAAAGACAAAAATGTGAGTAAGCAAACTCAGGAGCAGCATCCCCTGGATGGCGGCGCGGTTACACAGACTGTTGAGGAGGATCAAGGGAAAGAAGGTACGTGTGTTTCTCTTTCGCACAATTTCTTGTGCAGAAATTCTTTTTATCCTCACGGCTCCCGGCTTTCAGTCTGTATTTATGCAAGATAATATTTAACGACTGCAACCGAAAAGCGTCCTTTCCGTTATATTCTATAAAACTGCCTTACTTCATATGCATCGTCCTTGCTTCATTTTTTTCATAGAACACATGTCAAACTCAAAGCCTGGGAGCCAAAAACGACCCGCCGTAACTTTTTATGTGGCCCCCTAGACTCCAGAGGGCCACAGAAATGGCACCAAAAATATAACAGATATATGCTTAAATTATATTACATCAATCAAATCATAACAGCTTTTGTCTGTATAGTGCCAAAGTACTTTAACGTGAATTAAACAGCGAAAATATGTTTAATGTTATTTAACTTTAAGAATCTGTGGTGACATTTTATTAAAATTGTATTTAAAAACAAAAAAGAGAAAGACTTGGAACTGCCAGTTGCCTTTAAAGTGTGTGATTTTACACACCACACATTGCACTGTTAAAAAAATAAATAAAAAAATTCAAAATGGCACTTTTTTTCTCCAGTGGTAAAAAGGGAGGTGCTCTACCACCACCTAGTGTCCATTTCAGCGCTTGCGTACTGTTTTTTTATTCACATTTTAACGGTATATTGACATGTTTTATCAATACAGTCTGCTGTGGAATCAGCTGCCCATTATTTATCGTCTATAATACTAACGTGGAGGCGCATCAATTTCTTTTCATCTTTACTGATGCAACTGTGGCTGATTTTTTCCAAAAAAGATCATTTTGAAACATTTTGCGAACTGAGTAGAAATCTTTCAGTCTACGTGTTCAAATATCGAACTGTCTCATTCGAGAAACTCCAGAAGCCTTCCCGTCTCCCACCTATTGACCCTTTCGTATATTGAAACAAAAATCTAGTGTTTAAGTTAGAAAATGAACCAAAAGTTGTGTGTTTGGTTATGGCCGTGCAGTCTGCGATGTGCTAAGCTCAGGCCAGCTGTATGGCTGAGGGAATGCTGCTGATTAAATATGGTTAAGCCGTCATAGGATGGCACGATCACACAAGTGGATGAACAAACAAACTGTGGCTCCTGTCTCTGGAGATAATTTAGCTACTCCACCTCCACTCCCCGCACAGGCAGAGCTTGGACCTTTGTTTTTTTTGTTTTTTTTTAATCATAGTAACTTTTTTTTCTCCAATTGTTACAAATGGGCAAGAAGAGAACCAAAAGGTGAACAGCAGATTGTTTGTTCCATAAAATATGGTCCACTTTGTGCTTTTCAATCTTTAACAGGACGAGTAATTAGTTTTTTTTGGCAACAGTCAGCGCATAAATGTTTCTCCCATCAGTTTGGCATTGCTCTCGTTGCAGATGGTTCCCCAGAAAAGACGAACAAGTGCAGCACGTCGGAGCTGCTTAAGGCGTCAACCAGGAGGACGGAGGAAGAGGCGGAACCGGCCCCTACCTATCCTCCGGTGGTGGTGGACCACCAGCGACTTCTGGTAACCGTCTTCTCAGTCTTTCTGCTACAGCAGATGCATGAGTACTCCAAATGAACGGAGGAAAAATTGAGATTCTAGTTGGTTATGCGTCAAAAGCATTATATTTTCATTGCTTACAATGAGAAATTGCAGAGACGTCAGTATGAAAGCTGACAACTGAAGTGATTTGTTGGCTCTGCTGCAGGTATTTGAGGTCGTTTCACCGCAGACGTTCCTCAGATTGTAATTTAACTGTAAATTCTTTGCTCTAACAGTTTAGTGGAATTAATACATTTGTTTTTTAAAACATTTCCTTCTTTTTTTTAATTTTATACCAAAGCACCTCTATCTTCATTTTTTGTGAAATAGAATAAACATCACTTACTGTTGTTAGCATTGCAATGAATGGTATCAAAGGAAATGTAGCAAGGTTAAAGATCCTGTGGCTTTCGCAGATTTAATAATAGTTGTATATTTAGAAATAAAAGAAAATCCCTGCAGGCACTCCAGGCTTGACTGTGCTGAAACATATACTAACCCCCTTATTTTACCTGTGAAAGGGCATGTATTATAAAACCCTTGTCAATAGATTAAAAAAAAAATCCAGCAGAGACATTTTCACCTCCACACAACTTCCTAATCCTGTTTTCACATTACCTCAGAATTGGAAAGAGAACTCTTTTCGCTCTTTATTAACTGTGAATTTTTACTCACGCTCAGAGTTGACTAACTGCAGGAGGAAATGGACTAATAATACACCACTATTAAACTCTCTAATTACGTATATTCCAACAAAGAGAGCGGGGTTTATTTTGAGGATCTGAAAATTGTAAATCTGCGTTCATCATTTAACATGCGCACACACACCCTCACACACATACACACATGAACAGAAGCTGACATCACAGAGATAAGCAACAGCTGTGGGAAACGCAATCAAATCCACTGACAGTGAAGTTCCCGGCTTATAACGGCAGTTTGACAGAACAATTTAGAGTTGATTATTAATTATTATTTTTTAGGCATCTCGACTTGTAACCGCAATCTGATGTTTTAATAACCTTGGTTAGATCAATGCCGTTACCTGTGGTCAGGCTGGACCCTTACAGATCTATAGTCAACACTTCAGATAGCAACCTTTTGCTTCAGTCACAGCTGCTAGTTTGTTGGGGGAAAAACATCTCTTATCAGCTTTCAACATTGAAAGATTAAAATCTTTCGAGCCCAGATTAGATGTAGAACAACTGTGAGCCTCAAATCTGGCGTCTTGCCACAGGTTCTCTGCTGGATTTAGGTTAGGATTTTGGCAGAGGGTTTGGACACGTGCGCGTTTTGATCTAAGTTGTCGTCGTCGTCCTGCTGGAAAGCAACTTTTTTTTTTTGTGAGTTTTACCGCCTTGAAATGGTTTTATTCAAGATTTGCTTTGTTTTTAGCACCATTCATTTTCCAGTTCACCCTGACCAGCTTCCCTCCCATCATTATGCTGCCACCACCACGTTTCGTGGTTTAGATTATGTGTTAAGCACCATTAGATTGCCTCCACATTGTTTTGCCTGTAAGTAGACCTGTCGCAACAACCAATAAACCAATTAGTTGCATAATAAGTTACAGGGACCACTATAATTTCCATTTGCGTAATTTATAGTTTTTTTCTCTTTTTTTGAGAAAAAACAAGAGAAAAATGTTGTTTACAGACTTCATAATCCATTTTATTAGTAGTTTCTGTTGTTTTGTTTACTTATTTTTCATATTCAAAATGTCTTCCAGCTGCAGTGTTAAATGTTCGATAGAATTTAAAGTTTATTGATCTTTAGGAATGTGTTCTTGCATTATTATACCATTGCTAGTACATTACTTGCAAATGGTCTCAGAACAACATGATTGTTTAACGCGAAAAATTCTGGAACAATTTATTGTGACAGGCCTCCGTGTAAGTCAAAAAGTTCAGTCCAGTTCTTACCTACACCAATCGTTGTCGTGTCAGCAGCAGGTTCCCCTGAGCTGTGGAAGACATTGTGGTTGTAACGTAAAAACATGATAAGTATGGGAAGGCAATTTCAAAGCACTGTGAAGGAAATGTAAGCGCTTTTGAACCCCATCAAGGTGTATTCTGACTGTATTTTTCTGATTCTTACCTTGGTTTTGATGTGTTAAAGGTGCGCTCATAAAGCGATAGTGCTCTTTAAAAGCTATTGATTGTAACTGAGTGATGCATCATAAATTTATCTGAAGGCAGGCCTGAAAAAACAGAGATGTTGGACCTTACTACTGTGTATAAGCTAGTCATGGACATTTTACCAAGACCCTCAAATGTTTTTTGTTTTGTTTTTTTCAAATTGCCTTTTTTAAATAAAAGCCTTCTAAAACCAAATCCTCTGAATAAACTATAGATATGAAATAAGATCCACTTGAAGGTTAAATTTTAAACTAGCCATGAATTATGGAGCCTGCCCTCTCCTTTGTTCATTAATATTATAATAAGAATGGCGTGCGTCTTAAAACAGCCGCGCACGCTTGAGAAGCACGAGAAAGGCAGAAGCATAAAAACATCACTGGGTTTGAAATGGAAATTCATGCATATGATTTATTGAGTCTTAAAACTGTTATACCACCAAGATTGTAGCTTTGTAAAGCTGCAGTCCAAACTCCACCGCCCCTTTTTGCTTGATTTTTAACCTGCTTCCATTCTGAGGCCTTGAAGGACGTAATAGAAGCGGATTGGACTTTGATTGCAGCCTGCAGCTGGAGGCGTAATTGTGCGATTCGCCGTAGGAATTCTCCTCCAACAATACCTATTGTTCAGGCTTTCTAAAAATCCACATTATTTGACGGTTTGAGTTATTTTCGCTGAATAACGGTCTTCATGCTGCACCGGCAGACAGTAATCCAACAAATAAAATATTTACCTCGATGAATTATAGAAAAGACGAAATTCAAAAGTTACCTATTCAGTTTTGAATTTGTAAAAACAAATAAGGCTTCGGAAAGCAGTGGAAGGTGTCTCTAGTTAACGTCTGGATATTTCTAGATTGTCTCTGTGGCGTCGGGTGTTGAATTTTAAACTCTACAAAACCCTCAGACAGAGGCTGGTTCATCCCAAGGGCAGAACCCCAAAGCCTCACATGAGTTGGGGTTGTGTGTGCTGTCCGATCCAACAACTTTTGCACTGACTTCTACATCGGTGAAACCAAACAACATCTGCATGGCACAGGAGGATGAGGCTCCTTGTGGTTAAAAACAGCAACTCCACATACATGCTCAGATATCACTAAACATAGAATGTGTTTTTAAGCTTTAACTTTAAGGCACCTTTTAGGAAAAGAAGCAGAACAAAGTAAATGATGACACTTTAGGCTCACTTCCTGTTGGAAGGCCAGTTCTCACAAACGTTTTTTTTGGCGAAAACCGTTCCTTTAGTTGTCATACCAAAAACGTCATGGTACTCATCTCAGAAACTTTTGGCTTTTGTTAACAATTAGTCTTTTGCTTTTGTATACATTTTAGATATATTTGTGTATGAACGTTACCATATAAATAAACTCTCCTTGGAACTCCTCACATGGAAATGTACTGATCACACATGTTCGCCAGCTTCAGCTCATCGATTTTGTAAATCTCTGACCGGCTGACACAAATTTTAGCTGACTGCAACTGTCTTAACAATAAAATATTTATAGTAAAATTCAGAAACTATTTTTCTCCAAACAGCGCAAACAGAAGTAGTTCTACACATAAAACCCGACTAAAAACAGCAACGGTGTATTTCTTATATTCTTTCCCGAGGCAGATTGGAACTTTTTTGCGCACTTCAAAATGAACAAGATATCAAGATATTACAATAATTCATTCAAAATAAGTAATATTTGAGGGCATAAGCTCTGATTTAATGTTTTAGACATTAGTTTATTGTAAATATACATTAATTAGTGGGTTTGAGTGAAAACAATGTCACATCTTGTGTTTGCAAGAGTAGTTGGTGTTACACTGCTTTTGACTTAAACAAGGTTCAGGCTACAAAGTCAGAACAAACACAAACTGACGATTTGTCACAGTCTATAGCAATTTTATTAGTTATTAGCAAAATATAAAACATTTACTGTGAACATCAGTCTGTGTATGTTCCTTGTGAAACAAGGGAATTCCCTTACTTTAACGTTGAGATTTACAAAAGATTGCTGCATCTCTAAATCCAGCCCGTTTCTTTAATTAGGCTGAATTAGACTCCTTTGAAGAAGAAAACAGAACACCTTGTTTTGCCACATTCATCTTATTCAGTGGAGACTCATCATGTTTCAAAGTACCAGGCTGAACATGCCCGGTACTTTCTAGAAACTTCTAACAGCCTCTTTGCTTTATGAGAGCCAATTTGTCACCATCTCACTGATGCTGGAAATGGTTAAAGTGGGTCTCCTTCAGTCTGTAACAGCATCCGCTCTGAAGAGTACCGGGAGCACTTATTTCTGACGCATTCAGAGGATTTCATTTCTAGTTTTATGTTTGATTGCTTTTCTGTAGATCTCTTCATAAAAGATACTTTCAAGAGGAGATTAATTACCAAAGGAAGTAAAGAATATTGCTTTATTAGGTTCGTGAAAAGAAAATTTCCTCTTTTATATTTTGAGAGATGGGACTAAAGGTGAGGAAGATGGAGGAAGTAGACTCTTTGGGTGACCAACCTTGGCTTCGTTTACGTCCACTCCACGTCTCAACAGGCGTACATACACCACATTGCAAAAACTCAATCTTACTAGTTTGGGTACTGGGCAGATTATTTCACTTATATCTAGTACTTTTTCATCAAGAATATAGAATTATTGACTTAAACTTCTATTTCTTGCTGAAAAGTTATTTGTAAGTTAGTTTGGTCTCATTTCAAGTATTCTAAAACATTTGCGTTAGAATCTAGACAAAAATACTTGGTAAGATTTTATACCCCCGCCCCCAGTATAAGCTTATCCTGTCGTTTTCCATTCATCCCGCGTTGATGCCAGCGTCTGTCAAAACCTCATCTAGCGTTAAACCATCGACTCTCTTGAATTTAGCAGGGACCCAATTACCAAAGCTGGCCATTTTCACCACTCCCCATCAGCAGGTGTTGTTCTTGTGAGAAATGCAAAGCAAACAAGGCTATGACTCAAACATGAGCAACTGTCGGCTCCGCCAGATCTGCCTCCCTCGTGGCCGGGAGACATTGATGTCGCGGGAGCGTCTCGGCTGGTACTTTGCACTGTCACGGTAGGGTCCCACCTAATACCCCAAGTGTAAATTGGAGCCTCGGCTCAGCGCGCTCCCCTGACAGCACTTCCCACTGATCAGATGTGGGGGTTAGTTTTTGAGAGCTCTGTGTAGTGTAATTGGTGTAAAAGAAGTGTTCCTCTGACATGTGCTTAGTCCACTCCTGCATGCTCCGAAGTGACATCCAGCTATCAAGCCATTATCTAGTGGCTTTTTTACACATGTCCTGCGAGGAAGACGAGGGGCGGGGACCGTGTGGCAGGGGAGTGGGGCGCGCAGCTCGTCTCACGAAGACTGAATTTATCTTTCAATCTGATTGACAGGCTTTTTAGTCGGCTTAATCTTTGTTCTTCAACCGGCCGCCCCTATGAGCAGCCACACACACCACTAATCTGGGGGCTTATTTGTTAGCAAGGGAGAAGAAGGGATCTATCTTAAAGAAGCAGATTGTGAATAGTGTGGACTGTGAATAATTGCTTTTTTCTTCCCAGGCTTATGGAACAAATTGAATTTCCGGTGCACAGGATGAGAGTCACCGTTTAAGCAGATTTTTTTTTTTTTTTGGCAGGACCAGAGCTGGCGCCGTGCCTGGTTTGTGTTGGGGCCTGCAGTGGGAGGCACGCTGTTCCTTTTCTCCTCAGTTGTATTCATTGATTGTGGAGGGCTCATTATTCCTGACTTTTAACTAGATTCAAGAGACTCTGAAATACAGTGTCTTGCAAAAAAAGAGAGAGAGAGAAGAAAAAAAATCAGACTCCTGGCACTTTTTCTACATTTGTCACATTACAGCCACATACTTAAATGTCTTTCATTGGGATTTCTTGCCATAGACCGACAGAGTTGCGTGTGATGTGAAGTGGAAAGAAAAATGATGCCTATTTTTGAAAATATAAATCTGAAACGTGTGGCTTATGTCTGAAACTCCTTTCACTGTTTTTGGGTACGTCTTCACCAGCTTTGGACATTTAGAGACCGACTTTTGTTGCCCCTTTTCTCCTCCACTAAGAAGCTCGAGCTCAGTCGGATTGGATGGAGACGGGGCTGTGAATCTCGCCAAGTTCTCATTAAAATTAATGTCCGGACTTTGACTTGGCCATTCTAGCACATGAACATGCAACGCTTGTTTGTTTTGATCCGTCATATAGAAACTCCTAAACTACATGAAAATTTGTGGATAAAATTAGGGCTGCAACTAACAACTGTTTAGATATCGATTATGCCGATTATTCTGACAATTTATTGATTAGTCAGATAAAAAAAGTGTTACATTGTTAAAAAAAAATTTAAATTATATATTAGAAATGCATTAAGAAATGCAAATAAATACAATTTATTTTTTAAATTTGAAAATAAAAACTATTGACAAAAATGCAATAACGTAGCATTCCTTTAGTGTACGCTTGAACATTTGTAGCAAAGGATGCAGCTAAAAATAGATGCAACTAAGAATTTGATCCACGTGAAGCTAATGCTATGCAGACAGTTTTATTTTTTAAAATCTCAAGTGCAAAATGTATATATTTTATGCACCGTTTTGACCTAATTACTGCTCTGAGGACGTCATTCTTCTAACAAATGAACTTTTTTAAGTCTGTACACTCTAGGTAACAACTAAACGATCGCTAATTCAGCTAACGATTATTTCAATAGTTGATTCATCACGATTACTACTAATAGAGGTTAGTTTAATAGACCTCACCATGAATTGCTGTTGGACAGAGAGGGCCTTGTTTCATCGTGGCGCCATTATTTTCTCTCATTGGTCAGTAAAATCAAGTTCTTGTTGCTGCCAGTTTCACTGAAATGACGCTTGATGCTGATGATGCTGTCTGGATCAAAATGAATTCCTCAGCATGAATAAATGGATCCCGCTGCTTGTTTCTCTCCCTCCTCAAACCGACTCTCATTCTCAGCTGTTTTCTTTCATCGAGATTCAGACACTTGTCCACAGATGGGCCCGAGAAGTGGTGCTGAGGATTGCAGATGAGAACTCAGAAACAAGATATCCAATCTGGGACCCGCTTTTTTTTTTTTGTTGCTGCGTTTTACCCAAGAAGACACACACAGATTATGGTGCTTTTATGCAACAACAAAAAAAAAGCTGGTGTTTCTGGTGGCTGGAACAGTGTGAAGTCTTTTAGCTTAATTCGTAGCATTTAAAAGCATGTCAGGATTTCCTGTTTTAGAGAAGCCTGTCAGCAAAAAAAAAAGGAGCTATTTCAGTTTGTCATCTTGTTTCATTTTTAGCTCTAATGACAGCAGGGGCCCCTTTGGCAAAGTGGCCAAGCCACATGTCTGTTCAAAAGAAAACAGCATAATAGCAGTGCTGGTCTAGCAGCTTGGTTGTCAATAAAATAGCATTTGAAGTGCTTCTTTTCATTACATTCATTCTGTCTGATGTTGTTGACAGTGTTGCTATTTACATATTGATTTGGTCACATAGCTGCAGCCTCCCTGGCCTTATGTGTGACGGCCAGGTGTGTCGACACCTTTTAATGTAATCGTAGCAGTCTTCTATTGCTGCCATTTTTGTTTCGCTGTACTTTCTCCAAACCTACAGTTTGACTTATTATACCCTCTCGCAACACTTGCGCCTCTTGAAACTTATTCCGCCTTCTCCCTGTGTAATCTTAAGATCTGGGACTACTGATTAGTCGCACAGTTCATGAAAATGGCATTTTGAACGCTTGGCTTCTCTTCAAGTCGACCCCATGTTGACGAACAGTCAGTGTGCAGTCGCTCAGTGGGGAAGTAAACGCTTTGTAAACCAATCAGGCTGAGAGAAAAGTAGCGTGGGAGGCGGAGGGAAAGCAGCATTGTCAACTTGCTTTCACATTTAATGCATAAACAGTAGACTGAAGGGTTGGAGGCATTATTGCCTTGCAGTTATTACTTTCAGACCTATGTTGTCTTGATAATTTTACATATTAAGCTTTGTATTTTGATAAAGTTTAAGAAAGTAGATCCTGTTAATGAAACTCAAAAGTCATTACCTGCCAATCCACAGAATATAGTTGTCCCTTCAGGTGAAGGCTTTCAAATGTTAAGTATTTATTGGTTTATTTATTGTTCACCTTTTTAGTCTTACCGGCACTTTTATGTTTTTGGTTGGCAGGTTTTGTGTTTTCAGCCTCTATTGGTTGGACTTTAGTGCCACACCTTCTACTTAAGTGTGACATGTTGGTGTGCATTTATTGTGACTAGCTGTTGAAAGTAAAAGGTCTGATCTCTTACAAGTCAGTGAATGCAACATACCGAAGCTCCATCAGGTCAGCGTAAGAAATACCTTTTAGTGTAGATGCCATTACTGAAACTAACTAAGCTGATTAAGATGCTTTGTGTGTCAGCAAAGCGTTTTAATCAGAGAAAGCTGACATTTAGGATGTTATTTAAGAGGTAACTGTATTTTCTGCTCTTCATTGAGCCAGTGAGGGAGTGAATGATGTACAACAAACCTGCTGCTATATTATTTTTTATTTTATTTTTTATCTCCTTGGGAACATGGTGAATTTGGAAATATGTCCCTTTTGGAAATCTGACAAACAAGAATCTACATTCCCTTAGGAAAAGACTTGGAACTTCTGTTTCAGCAAGTCTAGCCTCACTTCCAGCACTAATCATTGGGGGATGATGCTAAAGTCAAACTAAAATGTTAAATCTAAGTATTTTAACTTTGTTCTTAAAGGGTCAAATCCCATTGTACAGATATTTTCTCACACACAGTGTGATGTTACCTCTGCTCTTTATGCCTGGAGGGCAAAAATATATTTTTTTGAATGCTCTTCTATCTTCTTGCAGTAACAGATTTGATGCCTACATATGTGTGTCTGTATATTAAACATTTACCTCCAGCACTTTTAAGCCTTTCTGCTGAGTTTGATGTCTCCAGCCTTTTCATTCTGTTTCCATTTATATATAAATTCCAGGAGCATATTCTCATAATACATGGGCTGTCTGCGGGCCTTATTGCATGGTCAGCATGATTCGAAACAACACTTTTCACACCATGGCACACGTAAATATTACACAGATTACATTCCACATGCGAGGAGCAAAACGGAACCACGTCCTTCTTTAACTGATGATATTGGATCTCTTTATCTTTAAAATTATATGTTCCCACATCCATCTAATAAAAAATCGGGTTGCTTCCATGGATTATTTGTAGTCTTTATTACATTCTTTCAGAAGACCAAAACAGTTTGTGACTCTTGCTATTTTCTCTCTCTCTCTCTCTCTCTCTCTCTCTCTCTCTCTCTCTCTCTCTCTCTCTCTTTCAAAGACTATATTTGAGCCATCGCTCTAACCACATTTGATTTGTAGAACTTAACCTTCCATAAATGCGTGAGGGTGTAAACGTACTGAGCTCCCCATTATTTAATTATGACTATGTGCTAAGCTGGATAGATGGATAAACTTTATCAGTCAGCTTAGTTCACCAGCCAAGGTCTTCTCTCTAAATCTAATTTTCAAATGCGCCAGGAAAGGCACTTATTAAACTCGGATTGACTTCTAGATTATTTCTTTAGGAAATAATCTAGAAGGATTCGATCCGTCCGATCCCCAGGAAACCCGCTGAAAGACTCCGAGCTCCGTATTGATCAAAAGTAACTCCTTTATTGATCTTTGCGCGGCGATGACTATGATAACATTTCGATTTATTATTTAATTCCATATATTTTCATTTGACCTTTTTTTTTTTCACTCGAGTTCCACCGCTTAAATATTTTTTTTTTGCATCTCACAGAAGACACTGAAGTCTAAAGCTACAGGTTCAGTAGGGGTTTTTTGTTTTGCTTTTTGTAAAAAAAAAAAAAAAAAAAAAAAGGTGTATTGAAATTAATGTAATAAAATAACAGTTTTATGTAAAGAAAGCAAGAAAAAACAACAACAAATTATATTTACGTATTTAAAGAAGTGGGTAGATGTATAAACTTATTTTTAAATCCAATGTCTTCCATCAGTAGCATCATCCAATCAATTAGTCATCCTGTTAACTTGGTTATGCTCTTTCTTGGTTACTAGTTTCTAGAGCTGTTTCCTCCAGGACATGTCTGGCTTTATTGAATATAAATAGAGTTTTTGACAGTTTACTTTATGTATATATATATAAATATATATATATATATAATTTGAGATTTCTTTGTCATTTTATTATCAGTAATGACCCCAAGAAATCTGCAATCATTTGCTCTTTCAGTGTTTGCTCCATATATCTTCATTTGAGCTTTTTTTTAAATTTGATCTACTATTCCCAAATAACATTACAGTAATTATTACTTTAGTTACTAATAGACATCTCCCTGCATAATTTATCATAAAAACCTTTTAATAAAGACTTGTTCAAAATTAATCAGAACCGCTGGATGGCTGATGAGATAAAAAAAAAAAACTCCTTTATTTGTATTTTATGACCAGGTCCACTGAAAAAGATACTATTTTCTCCCAAGACTTCTTTTTTGTTTTGTTTTTTTGTGTCGCAAATAGCCCCCCATCACGTACCACCTCCGGCCTCATAGGCTCCGTTGGTTTTTATAGCAACAAACACACCGGAATCATTTATAATTCATTTATTTGGTTGTGCCTCACGTGAAGGAAAAAAGAAAAAAGGAAAACAGGAAGGAGGAGTGGAATTGTGCTCTCCGAGGCAGATATCGAAGGCTTGATGGTGTCCCTGGTGACAGGAACTGTTGGGCTTCAAGCCCCCTACTGCCTGCGAACCCTATTCTCTCAGTCAGCGCCGAGGAAGACTCCCCAACTCTTACACACACAAGTCGGTGGAGCCAGAAACGCGTTCAGTGATCAAAGTAGACCCTCTGCTACATCTCAGCCGGCTACTGTCTTCATGCATGATTGTTCACGGCTTGTTTGTTTAACAGAAGCTTTGTGTGCAACACGATAAAACTTAGACAGCATCACAGCAGCGCTTTACACATTTCACAAGAGTGAATCGCTGTCTCTTCTCAAAGCCATAAAGTTGTGAATTTATGAAACGCATTTTATTGGGGAAAGTGAGACAAGTTTACGCTGCTGCAAAAAAGTAGAGGAGTTCAGTTGTGACACTGTTATGCGCTTCTCTGGATGTCTTCACACTTTGCCATGTTTCAACACCAAACTAAAACCTATGTTACAGGATTATGTGTGATCAACCAATGTAAACTAATGCAGCTTTGTGAAGTGGAAGCAAAACAAGCGAGAGTTTTTTTTACAAGTGGAAATATTAAATGTAAAATCACCTTTTTTGAGATTCGTGTTATGATGTTATTTCCGCTTGAAAAACACACCTGGAGTGTTGCTTTGATTCTTTCATGCATGTTTGGAAAATCCTTGATTCGCCCGTGGCAATTTCAAGGCATCAAAATGTGAAATCAAATTTCAAGTAACTAAGTAAAAATGCATGTTTATTAGGAAAAATTCACTTATATGATATTCATTATTTATTTACTCGAAATAAGTAACAATGTAAACCCATTAAAAGTACCCTAACCCTACATACCCTAAGGCCTACTGTGCAAAAAGTCATATTTTGCGCATTTTTATACTTCCATTTGGATCTCTACTGCTTCTAAAAACAGCCAAAGCACTTAAAAACAAAAAAACAAAACTGCCGGTTTTAAGGGATAAGTTAAACTTTTTTGTGTCTGGAAAATGAGCCATTTCAAAAACCTTCCAATTAAGTTGGATTCAACAGTCACAGCACTGTATGTATGTTTGTACTCACAAATGTACACACATTTATACACCGATACACAGATTGGTAGGCAATTTGGAGATAAGTGCCTTGCCCAGGGACACACCAACATGTGGCAGGAGGAAGCTGGAATCAAACTTACAACCTTACGATCACAAGATGACAACTCTACCAGTCACAGAGCCACAGTCGCTCAATGGCTACTGGAAATGACAACCTTTTGCTACATTCTTGTTGGTTGTGCAGGAGGCTCCACTTCTGCTTTTCAAAAATGTGTGGTTGTGTAATTGTGCATCTGTTTGCACCTATTTTCATATGTGAGTGTAAACGTTGAGTTTTGGGGGTATAGCCAGCAGTATATTTAGACTTAAAGTGACGGGAGACTGAAATCTCATTATCTAAGGAGGATTTTGTGCAATTTAATGAACATGGTTTGCATATATTATCCTATTTTTTTCAAAGGAGCATAATACCTCACCTTTAAAATTTGTGTTTGTAATATGACAAAATGTGAAATAATGTAATAAGTAGGAATACTCTTGTAAGGCACTATAGCTCCATATATCACCATCCTGATTTGTTTTCTTCCAGCAGAAGCATCCCACACCTTCTATCTGTGGTCTTAAGACACTTGAGAATAGAGATGTGAAGAAAGATGGGGAGGGGACAATTGTGCAGGGAGTTTAGAGGGCTAAGGTTAAATGGCCCATGTCAGTAGTAGTCTTTAATGCAAGGGATTACTGGCCTTTTGTGTGCTGCGAGCTCACTCAGTCACTGAGCCTGTGTAAGACACACTCGCACACCATTTACCACACACTGACGGCGGCATCCCGATCAAGCCGGCAAAACGGGCCGGGAAGTAAACTGCTGCAATCAGCTCTGCGCGAGGCAGAGAAGAAAGCGAGGGGATGGACAGGGAAGGAGGAAAAGAAAAATGTGGAACATGAAAAGAGAGAAAAGACAAACATGCTGGAAGCAGAGGTTTTTGTTGTTCAAAAGTGTTAAAATGGGGCTGAAAATGAGGTGAGGAGAGGCTCTGTTACACACTGAGTATAGCTTGAGGTTAGGACTTGCATTACAGAGGAAAGAAAAAAAGGTGTTCTCTCTATCATACTGAAGCATGATGGAAATGGAAAGGAATGCTGCAGAAAGGGAACAAAGGGAAGGCTGGAAAATTACGTTCCCGTTCTCATGCTTGCGCGATGGGTCGAAATGTTGCTGATTGGAGCTTTTTAGGTGTGGCTGTTAAAAAAAGGCGTCTCACAGCGATGTTAGCCATTTTTATCTCTGAGCTGTATTAAATTTATCCAAGCAAAGAAACGATTTGATACTGAAGCACAGAACAGACACCAGCAGAACATAATCAGTGAGATTGAGTTAGATATATTTATTTTTTTTGTGATTGTCCAAGAAGGTATTACAAAAACCTAAAAAGGTTTTTGAGTGTGTGTTTTATGTACAGCTACTATTTAGATTTACTAGAATGACCAATTGGAGGTTTTCAGGTTAAAATCTTATCCTACCCTGGTGCACGTGTGAATGTTTGAAAGGTACTAAAGTCAAAGATACTTTTATGAATCACAGAGGGAAATTAAATGTTTTCTTCAGAGTTGCTGTAGATGCTTACGGTGGTGTGCAGGAAGAATTTCCTGTAGCAGTCTGTGTTACAACATATCTTAAAAAGCGTCTGGCGGAAGACTCTTTTATAACAGTCTCATGAAGTGGCTTGTCAGGGTTGTTCATCATTTTCTTTGTTTTTTTATGAAGAACTCTTCAGGAATTAAGTTTATAAATCTATGTATCTAGTCCTGTCTCCTCGCTTTTGGGTTCAAAAGGTGAACAGATTTGACTTCCTTCTTGATAATAGTCAATGTTTTAGATGTGTCTAGTCTAAGATTGAAGAAAATCATGCATATACAGGGTACAACACAGCAATATAAAAACTTAAGTTGTCTTTTTTGTTGTTTGTAACTTTTTAACTGAATAATGACCTAATCTGGTTGGTGTGGGCTGTATACAGAAGGACTGGCTTTATTTGCTTAGAGTTAAATACTAACATTTAATAACATTTCACATATGTTCATCCAGTTTGAGCTAATTGGGGCCCAAAAGGCCAGATGTCAATCCCAAAATCAGATTAAATCCCAATGTTTATTTCTGATTTAATAATAGCACAAGTAAAAAAATGGATGGAGTGTTTGATTTAATTAATTTGGCGTTACATTTCTGAAAAATAGAAGCCAGGACTGAGTATATTTATTTTAGTTCTTCATTGCTGCTAATTAGAGCTGCACCAATCAATCAGCCAAAGATGGGAATTGACCAATTCTCTGCTGATCAGCTGCTATTTCTGATTGGCAACTGAAATCCGCAAACATCTGAACACCGTATGGTTTGATGCCCTTTTTCGAGTTTATTACAATTCAAGTAAAGGTGAGAAAGATGAGTTTTTGTTGAATTAACAACTATAATCTTTCTGTAAAAACCTGCAGCACATTTAAAAAAAGCTTTTTTTTTTTAGTGTTAATGAGTATAAGCCAGTAGAGGGCTGCTTGTTGGATCTCTTCTGTTAATTCCATAAACTAGCTAGAAAACTGCAGTTCTGCTTGCAACACCAATAATTTATGCAAATAAAGCCTCACATAGACTTTTCGTGTGCACTCGGGAAGCAATAAAAGCATCTGTGTGCCTCTTCACTTGATTTATTCATGACTAGTACATATACAGTAGCTTACGATCTGGGGTCAGCAGTACCATTCACTGAACCATTTTGGCTGTTTGGAGTCTCGAAACCAACATTATTTCTGAGTAAAAGCTAATAGAATTACATTTTTAAGAAAGAACCAACATTTTATTTCTGTTAAGTTTCAATCAAAGGAAAAATAAAAAGGAAAAACAACAACAACAACAACAAAAAAAATCAAATGACACCCTAAAAAATGCAACTTTTCAATGTTGCTTTCATTCTGTAGTGGAAATACTATGAAAATGAACGGCAAAAAAAATATTTACACTATCATTTATTATCTTAACATATATTACCAATGCTTTGTTCTTCATCTTTTTCTCCTATTTGCAGCTTCAGAACCAAAGGTTCAATACTTCAACCACAGATAATCAAATCAGTAATTCAGGTTTCACTGAGTTACTGATTTGACATCACCTGTAATGTGATGTCATTACAGGTGATGTCACTCGTAAGGTGATGTAATGACACCAGACCCATTACAACAGGTAACAATGTTCTTGGTAGAGCACAAATGTGCAGTTGCTTTATTGAAAACAATCAGTACACCCAGAAAAAAAGCTCCAAGACAAAATCTGTTTCCTCCTTAAATTGACTCTGATGTAATAATGTTGCATTTATAATGTCTCAGCTGTTCTATTTTTAAGCGGCGCTCTGCTTCCGCTCGCTATTGTAGAGACCTCGTCGGTAACAGCTGTAAGATTCAGTCGGTTTAAAATTCGGCAGGTTCAGTCGGAACAGTTTGTGCTCGGGAACAAAGAAAAAAAAAAAGAAAGCAAAGAATTGTTTGATTTGGCCAAATTTTCACCAAAAAGGGCAGTGAAGTTTCTCTTGGTGCTTGTTCATATGTTGGCTTTAATCAAGGCGCTCTTATTTAACCGCAAATCATTGTTAGACGAAGTTCAGTGATTAATAGACTGCTAGCCCTTTTTTTTTTTTGCCTCTGTAATTCCTCCCCTCCATGCCTCCCTCCCCCCTGTTCACTGTAATTACCTCTCACATGTTCATTGATGAAAGGTTCTGACAAACACGCATGTCTTATTAATCACAATATCGCCTTGATTTTTGTTTTAGACTCGTGGACACTGTCTACCTCGGGTGCAAAAGACACGCACACACACACATATGCGCAAGTTTATTGCTGTGGTTTCCCTGTTTGCTTGGTGTCAGGGGTGATAACATTAATTATTGTGCCTTTGCAGTCGCAGCCCTTTGCATTCTGATGAGCCCTGCGTTTGACTAAACCCGCACAGAGTAGCTGACTTTGACTCGGGTAAAATGTGAAGAACAGGTCAATTAGAAGAGCCTTCGACTGCTCCGAATGTTTTAATTAAAGTAGCAGTGAAATGTAAACTTAGTTCTAATTATGATTAGCTTTAATTAGCTGTCACTCTGATCCTAATTGCCTTTGAATACTTCTGACTTCTAAATGCCGCATCTCCAAGCGCCACTCGCCGTGCCGGGCTTCGCTTTACGTGCCAGGTCATACAGACGCGTACGACTGTCTGCCTGTGTCTGCATCATTACCGTCTCTCTCTGTAAACACGGAAATAATTCATGATATGCATTTGAGTTAGGTTGTTTTTTCTTTTTCAGGATATTTAAAACATGAATGTGTTCTTTGTAACATCTCTGTTTACATGTTTTCCTGCAGATTCTGCTGAGCATGGTGGTGAAGAAGAGTGAGGGCTACAGCGTGGAGCAGCTGGAGAGACTCTACTCCCTCCTTAGCCAATGTATCTATCGGCACCGCAGAGAATACGACAAGACCCGGCTGCTGCAGGTTAGAACCCCCCTGCCACCCGGAATCCTGTGTCACTGGTCTCGTGTTCATATGTCGGTGGCAACATGCTAAATGCGCAGTGCTAGCTACATTTATCCACTCCCAATTTGAAGGCTTGTACCTGCACCGATCTGCTTTTTTCACTTCTGATTCCGATACAGATATGAGGTTTAGTATCACCTGATACCGATCTGTTACAGAAAATCGGATCGGATCAACACACTTACAGACACCACTAGCTTGGTCAAACATGTAAAAAAATAATGCAACAAGCCTTCTTTCACGTGGTTCAGAAAGTGCAATTAGGAGTTCTAAATATAATGTAAAATAAATAATAGAGCATGATGCCTCTCAAAGTATAGAATTAGACTGAATAGATCTGCCCTAATGGATACCCTTTCTCAACTTCTTTCCAATATCAGAACCGATACAGATATCAATATCGGATCTGTGCATCTCTAGTGAAACGCCCCAAAATAAATTACTTTGTTACGAGAAGATAATATAACAGAATGCAATTCAAAAATCAAATCTGTAATCTGGTAACGTTTACTTGGTGGTAAAGAAATTCTATACTAACAAATAATTGTTTTAAACAAAATCAGACTTTTGAAAATTGTACTCTTGTGTCTAGTTGACTGAGACTTTAAAGAAAGTAGATTAGGTGTCTGGGAAGCCATTTCTTTGTCTACTTGTCTTTACTTGGTTAAAAGACACAGTGGCATTACATTTCCAATTTTGGGGCAAAATCCATTAGATCTTTGTTTACATTTTAGTTTGAACTGACACTTCAAAGAGTTGATAAGGTTACCAGAAAGACATAGCATCACAGATCCTTCCCTCATGGTAACCAGCAGACAAGGTGTGCTTTTCCGCAAAAGCATATCTATATATATATAGATATGCTTTTATTTTACTACAAACCATCTTTGAGTACTTTGTGCTGAAAAGCTCAATTTTGTCTCATCTGACCAAGGCCATTGCAGATAAAAATCTCAGTAGGGTTTACATTTATGATGTTAAGAGAGGAAAATCTTTTCTTTTCTTTTTTTTTTTTTGCTTTTCCTGGTATCACTCTTTAGCAACCTTTTTTTTCATATACTTGTGGTGTCTGAAGGTTTGAATAGAGTCTTGGTAGCTCAGTAATAGCTGCCACTGCAGTTCTCCAGCTGTAAGCTTTTATTTATCTGTTCTTCATGTTTTGAACCATTGGTTTCTGTGCAGCATAAACATGCGACTTCGTTCTGCCTGACGGTTAATCCCTAAGAGAAATGAGCCTCTGTGTCACATCCTAGTCATACTGTAGGGAAAAATTTAACTTATATATTACCCATTAGTCATTCCATGAAACTCTTGACTTGACTTAGAGGAATGCGTAAATTAAAAATTGTTTCAGTTATATTTAAAAAGTCTTTCCATTCCTCTTTACCAGGGTGCCAACAAATGATGCTCTGTATGTTTCACATATTAGCATCAATATGTGAATTAAGATTTTTACACATTGTTTGTAACGCACGTGTTGCACACTCAGTTTAACAGGCGTGCCGATAAATGCAAGGCACACATATTTAATTTGATATTTTCTGTACCACGGGAAATGTGTTACAGAAAAATACAAATAGTATGATGTCTTTAAGTCCCCATTAATTACTATGAGACATTAGTGAAGGACGTTGTGACCTCATAAAATACTTTGTTCGGAGGCTCTGCATCATTTGCTTGTTGCCATTTCTGTATTTCGAAGCCATAAGTGATCATTTTTAGGCAAGATGAAGAGTGATGCTTGAAAACTGATTAGACAAAGGTACTCATCTCTGAGGGCTGCCAGCACACTCATCACAAGACGTTAATTCTGCTAATGACACTATAATGACTTGTTTTTAAAAAAAGGGCTGTTTTACTACAATTTTTTTTAAATGAGATTTTATTAGAGAGCAAGATATTTTGTAGATACTGACTTGCCGTCACACTGCTTTTTTTTTTTTTTTTTTTTTTTTTTAAGCTGTAAGATGTTTTTCCGCTCACTGCAGATTCTTTGATCAATTACGGTTTTTCCTGTGTAACCTGCAATGAGACGGCCTCTTCTTTTTGATCAGCGAGTTTAAAGTTAGAAAAATACAAAAAGAACATTTGAGTGGATACAAAAGTAGCTTATAAAAATGAACGTCTCTATGTATTCTGAACATTTCTCAAAAAAGTTTACCTCAGGAGTCTGCAAACTGTGACACGTTGGTGCCTCCTCAATGGTTATTTTTTGCTTATATAATTGAATTCCACAACAGAATAAAAGTAAAAGTACGAGTAATGTATTTTCAGAAATATCTGATTTTATTTTCACTTAATTTTCCATAAATATCAACATCCTGTATAACAAGTTGTCTTTTTTGTAACATTAGCAGCTCTAGATGAGTTTTTTTATTGTTTGGAATTTCTGTCCAACCTCTATCAATCCACATCTTTGTTCTATCCATCATAAGTCTGTTCATTTTTGTTTTATTTTTGTTTTAATTTTGTTTTTTTTAGTTTTCTGTTTATACCACTGCTGAAAGTATAAAGATGCAACTTTGACATCATCTCTTCTTCATCCATCCAATTTAGCTTAAAGAAGTCTGCTATAAATCACAGATCGGTGAAAAAGAGATCCTACAGATTAAATTTTGCTATTGAACGTTGACACAAACCCCCCTGTAATAACATTTACAGCTCTCAAACATTTTTTTAATTATTTTTTTTATTGAGTTACCCATGTGTATTTTGTAGCTGCTTTTCCCTTCGCAAAAAAGTCGTGGTACACAAAAGATGTCTGGAAAGACGCGTCCCTGTTGTAGGAGTTTAGATCCAGACACACGACGCACGCCGAGATAAGCTGACACACACACAAAAAAAATAGAAATACACAAAGTATCCGAGATCATGACAGAACCAGGATATGAATCCTCTGTGGAAGTGGGAACCGAGCAATGATGGCATCAGTACAGTTTATATCGGGCTGAGATGGAGGCGTTTTCTGTATCAGTGGCTTTCTTGGCCCCAGAAGAAGTCCTAACGAGGACAGCGGAAGCTCTAAATGAGGGCATGTAAAAGGTAGCGTTCTGCGATGGCGATGCAGACGTGTGGCGGCGAGACTGGATCCGTAATTCAAAATGACTCATTACAGATCCCTCGAGAGCATGCCGCACAAGGCTCAGCCAGTTTGGCATGTCACTTTTTTTAAAAGCTGTCTTTCTTTGTTTCCAAATTTTGACTTGAGCCGAAGATGATTTTGTCAGAATATAAAATCTAGTCGGGTGGAACCCCTCCCTGCCACAGGAAGTCCTCCTCCTCCTTGATAAAAGCTGAACAGATCTCTAATGCTGATGACCTTTTCTTTTTATTTACCGCTAATTTCTTTTGACAGTCTTCTTTACAGAAGTGACTGTTGTATAGCTTCCCAGAATCCCATCTGGTCATCTGCTGCTGCCTCTGCTGCTGCAGCAGGATGTCAGAGCAGACAGGGGGCCAGCAATGGTGGTGGTGTCGTGCCGTTGGTAGCCAGGGCTGGTTGTCAGAATGTCAGAGAGGGGAAGTAGCAGAGAGAGAGAGAGAGTGAGAGAGACAGTCAGCCAGGTGGTGCCGCCTGTCGACAGGCCCGCTGGAGGAGGTGGAGGTGGAGGTGGGGTGGTGCGCGTCTGGGTTCATCTCATGCTGCCAGCCCAAATTGGTGTTTGGAGAGCAGAAATGTCAGCTCATCTGGCACGTGTTTTGTTTGCCAGTGTTTTCAACAGGCAGCTTGACTCCCCCAGCAGGTCATCTCCTTGTAAACTCCCCAGAGAGCGAAGAAGGCGCGCGGGTGGAGCTCGTGTCGGATGTGGCGTCAGCAGCTACCTTCCACTTAATGTAGCTCTGTGTAGCGGCGCGTGGTATTTGTGTGTAAATCGTAGCGCTGAGTGAAACGGAGCATGTCCATACATTTGTCTTCTGTACTTCCCCCTGCCGTCGTCCTCCGGGCACGGCTCTTCTGTCTTCAGCTGGGGTTGACCTTTCAGCAGATGGAGTGAACCGCAGCCCTCTTACAGTTAAAGCAAGAGGAACTGTGTCTGCTCTGTTCGCCACGGCAACCCGGGTTGGCTTTTATCCAAACTTTCTGGTTCAGATTGGCCCAAAGTACCTGGATCTGTGCTAAGTGACAGCTCAATATGATGCTGAAGTAACAGGGATTAAAATTTGTTGATTTCTGATGGCCGATAAACGGTATTTTCGACCGTTGTATATGTTATATAAATTTCACTACACTTTCAACATGAACAAACAAACAAAGATCACATGACCAATTTTGTCTCTTCCAAGGGAGGGCAATGTAAACGTAAAGTTTTATCACAATACTTTGATATTATTACGATAATCATAAAAGTGACAATAAGATCTATTTATTACCTCTCTTCTTAGGTAACTGTGTGGCTGTGAATTCATGTCACCGAGTCCCAAAAGAACAAATACTCCTCTTGATAAACCAACCATTTGGAATTCAAGTCTTTAGGACAAAATGGCATAATGAAGTGTGATTTCAGTCACTAAAATGCACACAGCAACTCCATTTAATCACATTTTCAAATTTACCGACACACCTTTATTGAATAAACAGTGGATAGAAATAACAATCCTAACAATATGGACAGTTTGGGGGTTTTTGATAATTAATTTAAATTTATTATGACAACAATCGTGATAAGAAATTTACCATGGTAAATGGTAAATGATACAATAAACTCCTCATCCGCTTCCCCTACAGAAATAAATGGCAACAGGATGGAAGTAAATATCTGTTAGTAATTGTTGGCCCAGTTCTATTTATTGGGTTGGTACCAATGTTTTAAAAAGAATATCGGAAGATAACGACGTTGGCGCCAATATATGGTGCATCCCTTTACACAAACTGAACTTTGTAAAAGTTTGTTCATTTGTTTGCTGATTTTGCATGAGTTGCTAAAGATTCATCTGTCAGTCCGTCCATCTTATTTAAATACCTCTAAATTTGAGGGTTTTATTACTTTATAAACTATATAAACTTTCAAGATGAACTTGGAACTCTTTGTTTCTCTCCAGGTTTGACATCTAGACTCTTAAAATACGCTCTGAAGTCTTCATTGTTTCTAAAACGCGCTGCCTTTCTGTCTCCTTCTTTTTGATGTCGCCACGACCCTACCAAACAACAGAACTGAAAAACAATTGAGCTCTGAAAATTAATTAAAAAAACAAAAATCTAATTGTTCGAATTCAGGACAACAGATTCTGAAAGGCTCGAGTGTCGTTTGAGACCATTTGCATCCGTGATGAACAGTCGCGCACAAAGAGAAAACCTTCATGAAACAGAAAACTCAGGGGGTTTTTTCCCATTTCGGAGCGAACACAATGCAGCCCTTCCATTTATCGTTGGAGCTGTTGTCTGGCTTGTGAAAGAACACCTTTTGTGCAGAAATAACACACGAGATTGTCATCTTTCAGCACTTTGTCTTTTATAGCAGATGGAGAAAAAGAGAAGGAAAAAAAACAAAAAAACACTTCCGCTGTTGATTTTTCATTGCTAACCAACCGGACACACACAGCTGTAGGAAATTGTAGCTGGGAAATGAAAATCCGTTTCTCTGATGGAGGTAGATGAGATGAGTTCAAACTAAACCGGTGCACTTCGGTAATTTAACACCTGTGTCACAAATGGATGATGTGTTAAGGGAAACAAGCAAGCTCCTGCCAGATGTTTACTTTATTGCGTAGTATTAATACTATCCTACAAATCCAATTACTTGTGAAGTTGTCTAGCAGTAAGCTTATCTTGCCTTGATCTTCCTCCATATTGCAGAGAAACACCTCAGTTGGGTCCCTGTTAAATATGCTGCTTTTGGCTCCAAACACCTTTTACTTGAACTATACTCCTGCAATGCTTCTTTCAGACCTGCAGTGTACCGTTTCATCATATCTACCACCCAGTCTGACCCTAAGCAATCTGTGAGCCCAGTGCATAAAAAAGATGCCATCGATTCACATCTGAATGGATCATATAAATTTAAGGGTGTTTTTGATTACCTGAATGTTAAAGTGCAGTTAAGAAGTTTTCAGGGTGGGACGGGTACAAATGTGTGCTGCAACAATGGTTCCACCAAGACAGGTTGCATAAAATCCAGCAGATACTCCGCAGATGTCCGTGTAGCTTTACAAAATCCGGTTCAGAGCCGTAAAGCAATTGGCTAAATAAATGGCTCTGTTATTCCCCACGTCTCCACGGCGGTTTGTACACCATTTCACACCTGCGTCTCCACGTCGTTCCATTTCGCGCACCGAAGACGCCCCGAACTCGTACTTTTGCAAATCAGTTAAGGTCTGTTGGATGCTCGGTAGCAGCCCGGTTGTGTTTAATTAATTTTAAGTATAAACACTCATCGACTGCTTAAACCAGGCATGTCATTTCTTGTTAACTGACTATTATTATCTGGAGATTTTTATCGTGCGTCCTGCTTCGATTGATATGGTTCCTGATCCAGATGGTGTGATGTTTACGTGAGTCGGAGAGCCACATTTCTTTATGTTAGACGACAAACAGACTCTAGTGAGCCGCAATTTGTATTCGACTCATTGGCTTCAAATGTCTTCCGTTTTATACAAAACTACTAAAAACATATAAGTATGAAGGAGCAAAATGACCAGAACTAATCTGAATTAGTTTCCTCTGAGCTACACACTCAGGTATTGCATTAACATGCCAGTGAATTGCTGAACTCCCTCAACGCCCTTTGACCTTAGCCAACCTATTAACAGTGGCTTCCATCTGACCCAGGGGGATTTATTGTGCCACAAATCCTTAACTTTGAGGAAACGTGTTCGAAAGCCCCCCGCCCACTCCCCTATTTAGTCCTCTAATGTAACTGCATCTGGTCAACCGCAGGGGTACGCGTTGAAGCGGTAAAGACTTTAGAGACGATGCGGTCCCAAGCCTCCAAGGCTGATAAACTTTAGATCTGCAGAGCAGCGCGGAGCTCATTAGCATCTCGGTGTTGGTTGTACAAGTGATAAATGGGGGGGGATAGAAAAAAATCACAGATGCTTAAAGCATACATGTGCCTAAAACGTTGGCCGTGTTTAATGGCCTGAAGCCTTTTTAGATTTTTCTAAATAAGTCATATTTCATGCAGTCACGCATCGCTTCTACCTCTTATTGCCCCGTTATCGTTTACAGTCTGCGCGACCTGCTGTTGATGGCTGTGGCTGAGGCAGAAGTACAGAGGGTTTAATTTGTGCGATAAAAGTCAAAACAATAAATACGCTGCTTATATTTTTGAGGTTATTGCACTGGGAACGCTCCATGTTGGTTTTGAACAAGCTAGTTTATTTATTCTCCTTTGGTCCTCGAGACGTGCAGACCTGTTACTAAAAGTAAGTATGAAGTTTCTGCAAGGTGTCGAGCGTCAGGGTAAAGCGCAGAAATAAATCTGAATGTTAAATAGTTGTGTTAGCATGCTGGTAATGCTTTGATCGGAATATGTTCCAGGTTTACTATTGTTCTCCATCGGGACTTTTTGTGTGTGCGATACACAGACCGGCTGGTTCTTTACCACTGATATCTGGCTCAGTGCAGCATTTACTTTAGATGAACCTTACATCATCACATGTAAGTGATTAAATTAATCAATTTCACAATTTTCACTGCCGATTATTAGATTACATGCATTCATTACTTCGTTAAGTTTCATTTTAATGATGCCTTTGGTTTCTTCTGTGTTGATGCTAGAATGATGATAATACATCGTCATCGATTTCTAAAAACAAGATTTTCAGTGTACAAGTCTACGTTTCAGGTATATTTATTTTTGAACAATAAAAAAAATGCATTGCACACACAGACTGTTCTTTGTGTGATGCCCTTGTCATAAGTGGCATAGAACACATTTTGGAACCATTAACAAGGTTTTGGCATGATTCTGTTTCAATATTTGATAAACTTTGACAAACATGGTAGTTCATTTAGTGAATCTGATTCCTGGTGTGCAAAGCTTATAAATGTTTAATAAACTTCAGGTCAGTGTCCTTTTAGAAGCTCTGTGTTTGGCTGCTTTCCTTTTTCTAAAACCAGTTACAAATTTCATGTTAGTTTGAGGGTTGAAGAGTTTGGAGTTGGTTCTTGGTCCATCATNACATAATGCTGCACCCACCTTAGATCACAGTTGCTACTGTTTTTAGGTTTAAAGGCCTCACTTGGACTCTTAGAACATTTATCTTTCCTCCGGGGCAAATCTCTGACCGCAAAAGTTTTCTCGATAGTTTTTGAAAATTCTCTTTTTTTCTTGCTTTTTTTTTCCGTGGGCAGAGAGATTGGGGTACTAGCAGTTTCTAGTTTATCTTGGGTCAGGTGTGTTCATCTTTATGCATTTGGAAGATGCTTTTTCTCCAGTCTGCCAGAGGTGACAGAGTAGTAATAGAGCGCAGGAGAGGAGGTAGAGAAGTGTGGATGCTAGCGGACGAGGTTTTTCTCAAGAGCTTGGTCTTTCAGAGTTTATTGACATTCGACAAGGACGGCCCGTTCTGGTAAGTTGCACGACAAGTCTGGATTGTCTTGAGTTTAGGTTAGGCGCTGCTAGCCAACAATCCTTCAATCCGTTGGCTGAAATCTGAACACAAGACAGATGACTCTAAAATCTATCAAAATTGGTTTTGGAATGGAAAATGCAAACTGCCAGTAAGCGTCTGGAATGGCCATGCCAACGCCCCGACCTCAACCCCGTCAAATATGTGGATGTTATGCAGAAAGGTTGAATATGCGCCAGGAAACAATCAGCTCTACCAAACCCTGCTGAAAGGAAACGGTCAAATATTCACTCTATCGTATGAAAACCTGTGGATGTGTGGCGGAGATTCAACTTAGTAGGAGGCTTTTACCCATATTTTGGCAAGTTAAAGTTAATATGTGAGCCTGTATGTGTAATTTTGACTTTGTGTTGATTAGAGAAAACTAAAAAAATTCAATTGTGTTCTTTTTTTAAATTTTTTTATATGATCTTGGCTGTGTAATCTCTCCACCCTGGAAAACCATAACAATAATCATCAGGTATGTTGTTCTAAAGCCCCCTTGTCTATTTTGGATGCAGAGATCTCTTCGAATTTATTTACATAAAAAGAAAATGAAGACTATTAAAAACTCATCAGCCCAGGCCTTTGGAGAGTTCGCCTATAGTTGGCAGTCGTTCTCCAGCTTCTACAGGGAGTTTCAAAGTTTCTAATAGAGAGCGGCTCCCGTATGAAAAAGTCTACCTTCTTCAGAAGCTCAAGATTGCTTTTTGCTGAAAAGTTGATAGTTTTATATATATATATTATTTAAACTTTTGCTGAAATTGATATCTGGTAGGGACGTCTGTCACGCGCACACCGATCAGCCATTCAGATTAGAGAACACGCAGCATAACATCTTCAAGGCATTAATCATGGTCTATTGCAGCCTAACATCCATCTCTCTTCCTCTGGCTCCGCTCAGATGTAGTCAGTGTCAAACTCTGCTGTTTTCACGCTGAGAGAAATCGCCCATCTTACTCCAGCGACGGCTTTTCTCCACTTTACATCATTTATCATGGTGAAAGCTGTTTGCTGTGGGAAATTTCCAAGTAATATTGAAACGGCGGTTGCACAGATGCTTTTGTACACACATGCAATTTTGCTGTGTTGGCTTGAGATTAAGCGGTTTGTGCTGATCCGTGTCTGTTTCTCTCTCTTTCTCTTTGTGTGTGTGTTTTTCTGTTTGTGTCGCAGGAGATGGAGGAGAGAATCCAGCATTTTGATACATTCCTGTGAGGTGGAGAGAAGAAACTTTTCAGGTAGATCCTGATCCGCCTGGGACCACAAAGACTCACAAGCAAACAAAAAATAAATCTTTAAAAAAAAAAAAACGCTCTCACACACTCACTAATCAATCCCGATTTGTGAGGATGAGGACATTCATTGGTGCTATCGTCTCAGGAACCTGGCCATATCCACATCCATTCAACACCACCAAACACACACACACACAAAACACACACCCACAGTGACGGGCAACCCTGGTGCTACTCGGGTGCTATCCTAATATCCATGCTGCTCTTGGGAAATCTTCTCAACTCACTAAAAAAAAAAAAAAAAACATATCGGGTGACGTCTCATCGCAACCTGAACGCTTCTCTCCACAGCCGGCAGCTCATACACACACACACACACACACGCGCGCGCACACAAACCTAACGAGACCTTCACCAGCAAAAGTGTCAATGCGGGAGCGCTGCGTCGAAGAGGACCGACCGCGTCCTGAATCACTGTTGCAGCCCCCTCCTCTTTACCTTAACGGGGGTGGAACTCCTCGCCGTACAGGCCAGTTATCGCCGCGCTATTACGCTGCCGAGTCTTTCTGCCGTTTCAGCCGCTTGAGCCGCTCGATATCTGAGCCACTGGCGGGGGGGAGAAGCGTGTCTCCCCCCCCCCTCAGCCCCCACCCGAACAAAAAGCTCACAGAGAGATTGGTTAGGTGATGAGGTTGGCACAGCAGGACCGGGAGCAATCATGTCCTGTTCATTATAGCGGTCATCTGGTGTGGAAAGAGAACCTCTACCCCCCTGCGCCCCCTGCTCGAGACCTCCAAGTGTTTTGAATTAGTGGGTTTAAAACGGAGACGGACCTCCTTATGAGTTTAGTTTCAGCAGATTGTTCCTGTCCTGAATAGCTTCACAGTTTGAATGTTTCTGTGGGCTCAAATTTCAGGCTGAAAATATTCTGCTCTTTCAAATTACATTATATATCCTTCTTCAAGAAATTGCCTGTTGGGGGAAAAAGAAAATAGTATATGTGATTCAGTTTTGTGAAACTGATCAGATGAGTAAAACTCAGCTGCTCACTGCGTGCGCCTTTCAAGTTTACGCTTTAAGCTGATCCTGATTGGACAGTGATCAGATAAAATGACCAATCAAAAGAGATTTCCTGCTGTTTATAGAGCTTTTACTTTTCTCCAGTTGTCTGGAGTGTAACGGTGTAACGTAACACGACGACGCCCCTCAGTATTTTCTTGCTCCACACAAACCCAGTTTCACCTGCATTGAAATATTTCCGGTTGTGAAAAACCTTATCAGTAAAAGTTTGGCTGCTTTAATCAAACTGTAGTAATCAATATCCTTTTAGCTTTTTTTGGTTCAGGAAGTTTTCCTGGAGCTTATCTCACACCACCTGCTAGCTACGAATAATAATACTCGGATTAAAAATCATCCCTCCTAAAAAAAAAAAAAAAAAACATTTCACTGTAGGTAGAAATACCAGTTTGGATTCTGAATTACATTTTTAGGAAGTATGTACTGTCTCCAAACAAAGCAATTTTCTGATGTGTAAAATATTTGCCAAAATCTGTACTTAAAACTTAGAGGCCCATGCAGAGGGCAGCTGACTTTTCTACAGAGGTTCAAAGGTGCCAAAATTGTAGAAATATTTTGTAAAAAAAAATAATAATAAAAGTGATCAAATCTATAATTATTAAATTGTTTTGAGAACAATGTTTATTAAACACATCTGTTTGTGCTCGAATTAAAACTGTTCTGGTTCATTTTAATCTGAAGAAGATGTTCTTGTACAATGTAACCAATCACATGTTGAGGCCTGTTTTGATGAGTCACAGTTATACAGCATGATGCACTGCAACATGGGAGCCATGTGAGAAACGGATTAAACTAAACAATGCTTTTACCGTACAAATTCAAACTGTATGGAATTTAAGTATTTCAATGTAGTTATTGAAAAAAAGGCAAAAAGTTTGTCGTTTCTAAAACGTGCTTTTTGTGTAAAAGGATGTTGACAAAATTGAATCACACCTTAATTTCCCAGGCATGCCAAGATGTAAAAGTACAAAATATTTAGGCCAAATTTAAGCCCATAGGTTTCCCTTCTCTTAAGCTTTGCCCACCCCCACCCAATATACCTCCTCCTCTCCATCGATTGTACCCACCAACACCCCTGACTGAGGACCTGGAAGGACAGATAGGAAGGCGACTTGTAGGTTGCACTGCCTAGCGTGTGCCTTATTTTAAACCCTGATGGAACAGATTCAGTTTAGTTTTAGATGTGGAGGGTCTTAACCATGGATAGTCTATAAAGATATAAACTAAAGACTGAATAAAACATGTTGGTTTTAACTGTGACCTAATCGACAGAGATGGGATTTAAAAGAAGACCCAGAGGAACTCACCTGATGCGTCTGAGACACTTGAAGGCTCGTTCCTACGTTTCAAGGAATTCGCGTCTTATCCGCCAGCCGGCGGAGGTCGGCCTCCACCTGTGACGAGTTTGTCTTTTATATGCAAGAATCAAACGGCGCGAGTCCGAGGATTTTGTTGTGCCAACCGTTCTCCCGCTCCCTCCAAAGGTGCTGACACGACGGCGCCCGTTCGCCAGCCGTCTGTTTTAAACTCAACATACTCGGTGGTCGTTACCGTCTGTTTTTAAAATTTTTTTATTGTTTTTGTATGTGTTTTGTTACTTTTTATTTGTTTTTAATGAGTTTTCTTTGCTTGAATTGAGATTGCTTTTGCATGGATGGGGAATTCATAATGAACAAGGCCATTCTAGGCAGTGCCCACCCCTCTTTACTTACAGTGTGTTACATGATTTAGCTTATTCTTCTTTTCTATCAGCAGATTAGAGAAGCTGGATTCTCATCTCTGGTCGTCGCAGTAAAAGTTTTCTCCTTTCTGTGGTAAATTAAGGTGCTTACTGAAGCTTTATAAAGGTTTATCGGTGTTCTCATGCTTTTTGAAGATGTTCTGAGCAGGTGTGGACTGGAGAAGGCCTCCCCTCTATCCCCCATTTCTTTCTTTTTTTTTTTTTTTTTTTTTTTCCCCTCAAAGCAATCCTCGAACCTCTCGGGTCAGCTCACATCTGCCTTTTTCCCCTCTAATCCTTGGTGACGAAAGCGAAGACGGTATGCAAAACTGGTGATGACAGGTTAGTACTTGGACTACTGCGGAGAGGGTGGAAAAAAAAAAACAAAAAAAAACAATGCTACCTCAGCTTAATTTATTTTAAACACGGAATCTGTTTACTGGGCGCAACAGTATTTTTTTATTTTTTTTTTCTCGCTCCAAAAAGTACTGTCACGACATCCCCGCTGCAGTATCACCTTCGGTACCAGACGAGTCCAAACCGCAGCTGCTGCAGTAACCCAAGAGTTGTTTGTATCTCTGATTGTGTTTGTATGTTTTGAATTTGAGCCAGATGATGATTGCATTAAGGATATGACACGGACTGTAATTTAAAGCTTTAGCTTCAGGTTCCTCGATCCGATCCGCCTCCTCACTTCCCTCCCGAAAGCGTTTTCCGCATCTGTTGCCTTGTCTTTTTTTTTTTTTTTGTTGCTGTTTCTTTTTTTCCTGCAGATTTTCATCTCATTCTTACTATTTATTAGCAAATATTTTACATTTAATATTCATGAAAATTGTTTTTGTACGTCATGAAGTTAACATTCATTGAGCATTACGCGTGTTTGTAGCGTTTGTGTAGCATGTTTATTTGGCGTCTGTGGGGGGAATTAAAGGGTTCACAGGTCTCTCAGGTTCAACATCGGACAAAATGCCCTTTCAGCTTTTTTTTTTTTTTATATATATATATATATAAATATATATAATTTATTGTATTATGTTTTGAGTGGTTACAGATTGTGACATACTGGAAGAGACTAGCACAAGAACAGTTAAGTTAGTTTCTGTCTTTATGCATCACAGTGGGGGGGAAAAAAAACCTGACCAGACTGATCCTTTTTCTTTTCTCATGTTGATCACTTTGTTTCTGCCAAATGTAGTTTTTTTTAAATTTTTTTATATGGGTTTAAATTTTACATTTGGACATAAAAATCTGGGTTGTTAAATGTCATACATTGTGATCTTCCTTTTCCTTCCTTATGAATTGTAGCCAGTTTGGACTAACAAACCAATTTTTGTCTGGTAGAAGAGACTGTTTGGTCCAGTATACAGAAGGAAAATGGTTCGTTGTATCCCTAAATTGTTTTGTTCTCCGGTTCTGTTAGAACGTTTTGTAGCTCCGTCGGTTCTGTTCCTTTGTGTATTTTTGAACACCTGTTCACAATGTTGCTTTAGTGTAAGTTATATTTGAAATTTACTGTATTTCTCAATAAACTGCTGTTGATATACTTGAATAAAGGTGCAAATTAAAATTAAAAAGATTTTATTTTATTTTTTTAAACGCAATATTTTTGTAGGTTTGCAAAAGGTGGAGGGACTTGATGATGTGATTTGGCCCCAAGGCCTCGAGTTTAACATGCTGTTCACAGAAACAAACTTGACAATACACTCACTCACGTTCTTGTATATGTATTAGGGTTTAATAGTAACAACTGTTAGCTTCTCCTTTCTGGTTACAGATTTACATACATATGTTGAATCCATCCTAATAGTCTTTTTTTTTCTTGTTTTTCTAAAAACATTTATACAGAATTGCTTTCAGGTTGTAAAATATACATATTTCCTTCCTGTATTTACAGAATATCAACCCAACATCATGTGTGGGCTGCAATGAAACACACTGTATAAATCAGAACATAGGGTGGGGGCTGATGGAGGATGAGAACCCATGAATCAACAGATAACATCTATGATAACAGTCACAGGTGAATATTGTGCTTTATTTTTCCTCCTCCACCTTCAGTATCAGATCAGACGATGACAGAAAGAGAAATTCCTCCTTGCTGCTGTAATGTAAGGAATCTTTGTCCCAGAAAGTAAAGGTAGAGGAAAGCTCCGATGATTTCTCTTTTGTTGTGCGACTCCAACACGAATCTTGAAATCTCAGCAGTGAACCCTGTGTGACCCAGATTCGACCATCTTCCGTGTTTAACGATTCGTCAAAAATATAAGGAAAAAAAAAAAAAAACTGGGTCACCTAGGGTTCACAGTCTGGTTCTGGAACTACTTCGTAAATCCACATACAAGGACCTCGCTTCCTGACGAGAAGGAACCCCCTCCGACCCGCGGATGACGAGGGAAGCAGCCCCGCTCGGCTCCGTCGTGCTTCCTCCCCGCCGTGTAAATGTCAGGACCGTCTTATTGAACCCAGACGTGGCGAACGGAATTTAATGAAAATGACAAAAAGCATGGACCGGTGATGGCTTTCACTGAGCTCAGAGTGGGTCAGAGGCGAGGGGAAAGTGGAGAATTCACAACGATCTGGCAGAGACGCAACTGAAAAGAAAAAACCCAAACCCAGACAACTCCACTTCAATAAACCGTTAAGTTACTAAGAAGGTCCCTGTGCCTGTTGGATGAGAGGATGAACTACTACCATGACACGTACAGCACTCGAGGTTAGGCATCGTCACCTGGCATGGCTAAGTAGCATGTGGTACATTCTGCACAGGGTTTTGTTTCACGAGAGAAAGGGGTGTGGGGGCGGGGGGACGGGTGTGAGTTTGCAGGGTTAGCCGTGCGGATCGATGCAGACCGACCAAACGGTCGACCGACCCGGCTCTGAGCTGCCGTCATCGCGCATGGTTTGGCTGCGACCCGGTACGGTCCGGTCCAGAGCTACCGTCAGCCGCTCTGGATGTACTTCTTGATGACCACGCAGCCGTGTCTGAAGAGCGGGCAGGGCAGCGACTGCAGGAGCGTCCACGCGTTGGTGCAAGGGTCGAACGTCTCCATGTTGCCGAGGGCGGGACCCTCGCTGCTCACGATGCCTCCTGTGGCGTAGATCTTACCGTCCAGGACGACGGCACTGCGAAGCAGGGAGACAATAGTCAAACATCAGAGTGGTTTGCGTTCTGATTGGTTTATGCTAAAAAAAATAAAATGAATTGTATTGCTGCAGAATATATCGGCATCGGTAGCATGAATAAAACTGTGCTGATACTAAAAAACAATGTTTATTTTTATTTTGTTGCCAATTGTTTCTGGAAGGGGAGGAGGGTCATGATGTAGGAAAGGATATCCGATACAAGCGATAACCGATATTATATATCGGCCCAAATTCTCATTGATTCATCCCTAAAATTGACTGACAGTCACCTAAAAGGTAGTAATTGTGCCAACTTGTTTTAGATATATTGCTGTCTGTGTCAACGCATCATAAAACAGTGTATTCAGTCAGAGGCTTCTTCAGAATCATTGTAATACTGACTGCTACAGGAGATCCTTCTTGCCCAAAGCCGTCAACATTAACAACCATGAAAAAATCTCTAAAGTAACGGTAAGAACAACCGACTTTCCCTTTGGGATTAATAAGGTATTTTTGAATTGATTTAGCCTCAGTTCCAGCATTGCAAATGAATGAGATTAAAGCACGGACCTATGAAACCAGACAGGCTTTCTGGAAAAGGTTCTGGCAGTTTATTCAGACATTTTATAATTTAGGATTTCCATGTTGGAGTTGATTTAAAAACCAGTGTAAATATTTCCTGAACGTACAAACATCACATCTGAAATGTCAACGAGACTGTTTTGTAGAGAACATAAAGTTAGATTTTTATGTCCGTTTGACCTTCTTTTAAATCTTTTTTTTTTTTTTATCTGCTTCTGTGTGAAGTTAAAAACTTTAAGCTGAATGCATGAACTCGGGTGAAGAGGTGACATTCAACTAACAGAAAAAAACAAGCCAACAAATTTTGCTGAGGAACGGTGAACGCTGGTTGTCCTCGGGGGTTGCTGAGTGAAAACAAGTTGCTTTGTTCGTCTCTGTTCATAGCAGGCTCAGAAAGGTCTGCTCCTGTCACCGACATCTGGAAACCGGCGTTACCTAACTTCCTGTTTGTTCCTGCAAACGTTTATCCAATTAAAAAAAAAAAAAAAAAAGCCGGCAGGTTTTCGGGGCAAAACAGCAGCGATTAGAGGTCATCAGTGTCTATAAGTAGCTTTATGTGAGGCTTTAAAACGAGACGGCTGGGAGTCCTGGCAGCAGGAACGCAGCTCATGTAGCCGATCGTCTGATAAACGGAGACACTCATCTATGCAAACATGTTGATTGTGGTGCTGGAGGCTGTGCCTGCAATCATCTGACAACAGCAAGCAGTCCCAGTGCAGGAAACAAAAGCAAAATCACACATTACACTGCCTCTTGAGGGCACAGGAATGAGAGAAAAAAAGGAGGCAAATATCTGTACAAATGTGCTCATTTGTTATGAGAAACTGAAGCAGGAGTTTGTGTGTGGAAAGGATTAAAACTTGGGCTGTAAGCTGATTAGAGCTTTGTACTCCTATCGGACTTTGGAACGATCTCTATTTACATAAGGTGCATGCTAAAAAAACACGCACACACACAGCAAACGACGAGCAGGAATCCACCGCGCTGCCAGGATGCAGGAAGATGGGCTGAATCTGCTCAGTTGATCCAGCGGAGAAAGGACACAGTGCTGCTGTCCTGCACAGTGACCCACCAGGCTGATCCCCCCAGCCCCCACTCCCACAACAGCGAGTTTGTTGTTTTCGCCTCCTTCTCCTCCCCGGTTGTGTCAGACTTAGTTAAATGTAGCAGAACCAGCTGCCTGCCGTGTGCTGCTACAGCTTATCAATAACTCTGACAACATGATTTATGCTGCACATTCTGCCCATAAGATCACAGTCTTTAATTGCCTCCCAAATGCATTTCATCCCCCCGTCAATGTTTACAAAAACGAAAAATAAAACAGACAAAAAACTAAAAAAAGTGAGATTATTATTTGCTAAAACTCCACGTCTGAGTGGCTCGGCTTGACGAGGATATTAGGGTGTGATCCCGTTGCTGTTAATTTTAATTTATTACGCTATTATGTGCTCATAAATGGAGGGGAAAGTAGGGTTTTTTTCTCTTTAACAACACAAGATATTTCCACTCCTACATGTGTAGAGGTGCAGGGTGTCCTGATTGTTTCTGTGGAGTTGGAGGACAACTAAGAAAAAGCTTTTTGATGCTACAAATAAAACCCAAATGGTCAAAGTCTGAAGAATTGATTCACTCGAAAAGTCTGTTTTCTTTCTCTCAGCAGCATTACCATTCGAGCAAATCTAAAATAAATAAATAAACATCAAGCCTGCGAATTAGATTTTTTTTCTCTTTTTGTTCCCCACCAAGGGCGAAGTTTTGCCACCGAACTGCATCGCTCTGAAAACACAGTCGGCCCACAGCAGGCTTTTTGTTCACGTTTTAATTAAATGGCCTGAGTACATTTTTCCCAAACTCCCCCCGCCCCCCACCCGCCTCCCTTTTTACCGGCGTGCCAACGCAAAGACTGAGGGGTTGCTAATGAGCCCAGAGTTCTGCAGTCATGTCAGAGTGGGTTTCTGAAGCGCTGTGCGGGTCAGATCTGCTGCGAGAGCTTTTAAAGGAATCGTCACACTTCCCAACACTGGGGATTTCCTCCACACTCC
Source organism: Brachyrhaphis roseni (assembly GCA_903066815.1). Classification (NCBI taxonomy): domain Eukaryota; kingdom Metazoa; phylum Chordata; class Actinopteri; order Cyprinodontiformes; family Poeciliidae; genus Brachyrhaphis; species Brachyrhaphis roseni. The sequence goes on from CAEFZY010029871.1 coordinate 160,980, forward strand.
CCTTTTCGCATCTGGCGCCCACTGCATTAATAATCTCTTACCTGCAGAACTGCCGAGAGTGATTCATGTTGGGTCCGGCCTTGATGTTGCCTTTGTCTGGGTCGTAGATAGTGGTGGCTCGAGCGTAGGCCCCTCCCAGAATGAATATAAAACCGTTTAGACTCACCGCAGGGGCGTATTTGTTATCTAAAGACATGCGAGGAGGCAAACAGAAGAGAGAAAAGAAAGAAGAGGGGATTATTTTTCTTGCTTTTTTTGAGAGAGAGAGAGAACACAGCTTTTGTTTGGATGTCATTCTCACACCCAGCAGACATTTCCATTAAGTTTAATGGCATCAATTTGTTTTTTTATTCCACCTTTGCTGAATGAGAAAAACAATCATCATCAACATTCACCTTATCACTTCCAAAGATACACCCCTCTCAAGATTGCTTTAAAACATAATGGATACCTAGACAGGAGAATAAATGCAGTCTATGAATCACCGAGGCTTTATTGGGTTCTGCTTCAAAATCTGTTTGGGCTTGGAGGCAATATAGCAGAGTTAGCCAAGTCCCAATAATTCAGAATTGCATTAGACCCACTGGCACTTTCTCAGATTTATATAGGGAAAAAAAAGAAAGCATATGTATTGGCAATACATGAGTGAACAGGTGGGATAAAGGAGACTGCGTATTGTGTTCCTCGGTATTCAGCACATGGGAATAACAGACATGAAAGCGGTCTGCTGTGGTGTCATAGATGGTGGGGGAAACGGTGGTTTGAGCCCAACAACGCCGTTGGAAACCTGGAATTCCTCGACACCGGAGAGAGAGAGAGAGAGACGGAGGAAGGAGCGTTTCAAACTCGGAGCCGCTCCTCCGGATCGGCGCTGCAGCTGGCCAATTTACAAGCAGCATGAATAATGCACAGACGTTTTGGCCGTCGTCCTCGCACGCTCCGCCACAACGGATTGACATCCCTCTTCGAAAACAGACAGCGGGGCGAGTTGGGTCTCAATAATGGCAGCGCAGGAAGCGGGAGCAGCCTCTGTTTTTTTTTTTTTTTGGTTGCTGTTTTTTGTGTGTTTTTTGCAGCTGAGAGCAGTCTGACATGTTTAATTAACAGGTCAGATCAAGAGGTCAGAGGGACCTCTGCTGCTCCTCTCATTACTCCATGGGAGGCTCAGACAAAATACTAATTACACTTTGCTATCACGCTCACACGGAGAGCGTGCAGTCATGCTGCTGATGTGCAAACATTCTCAGTTTAGTGGATATCTTCAGGCTTCTCGACAAACCAACATCTTGAGCAGGTAGCGAGCTTAAAAAAAAGTTACTGCTGTTACAGCTATTATATACAATTAATTAGTCACTCAAAAGGAAGCATAATTATCTTGATATTCCACTTAAAGTCAAAAATCAACTCTCAACGGCGTTAAAGAAAAAGTTTTAAAAATCAAAAGTGATTCATCCACTTGCATATTATGGATTTCACGGTTGCCTGCCGAGCACTTGACCCTATTTCAAAGGTTTTAGTTCAATTTTGAATGCCGCCTATTACAAACCAGCTTTTACTCAAGTGGTTGCCTGGGTTTTTATTCAACAGGTACGCTGTCACACTCCAGCTTCTTGTGTGCAAAATTCATAGATTCAGAATTCCATGGCCTCATCTGACCAGAGCACCTTCTTCTGTACGCCTGCCCCGACTTTCACATGGCCCGAAGGTAAAGGTCAAGTGGGTGGGACTTCTTGGTTCTTTTTCCCCAATGTTCTCAAAGAACAGCCAGGTTTGTGCCGGCATGCATGCATTTGAAGGATGGAAGCTGGTTTAACACACAAACCAATCTGAAGAAAACCAACTTTGTTTGCTCAAAATTGACTTATCTTGAGAAAACCGTCAGGAGAGGATATGCGGAAAACGTTTGCTCTTGGCTTCCGTAACCTTTCACTTCACAAGAGTACCTATGAATATGTTTGTATTCATCTCAAATTGGTTTTGACAAAAAATGCCAACGCTGACCATGTTTATTGTAATGATTCCCAAGGAAAGGTAAGGACTTACAGTAATTTATCACACATGCAGTATATACGCCATCTCAGTCTCGGCTTCCAAACTGTCTCCAAATCCCTCAAACCCAAGCTGTCCCTCTAGCGTACCCCTTTCTAATTCTGTTCATTTTGGTAGCTCTCGAAGAAAACAACATCTTTACCCCGATACCGTCTCCAACTCCCATCTTGTTGACCTTCAATTTCCCTCTAGCAGCCGTAGTTCTGTCACAGCTCACCTCCTACATTTCCTTCCACTCCATCCAGGCATCACACTTTTCTTTCACTTTCTTGTGCACAGCAAAAATATAATTCCTGACGCCATCCACTTTAAACCCAGGCGTCTCTCATACCTCCCCAGTCTTAATGCCCAAGCTCACCGATCATAAAGCTAGATTCATGGTATGGATTATCAAGCGTATATCTCTGGAGTAACTGCATAAAAGCACATCCCATTTTTGAAAGTTTGTACCCTGCGCCTTTCTTTTATTTAGCCACTCCATCAATATTTAAGACTGTTGAATAACCTGGTTAAAAAGTCCTTCCTTCTCTCTCTAACACGTCTTTATGTACTGAGGGAGTCATGTCTAATAATTGGTGAATCCAACCTTCATTTTTTTTCCTCATGCTCAGCTTCTCCAGCTTGACTGCTGTCCATCTGGGCTCACTGATTGAGTCAGTGAGCGAAAAACCGTGACAAGTTGGACAGTGAAATGGGGCTGTCAAAAACAGATCTGGGCAAAAATACAAGAACAATTCTGAGCTTTTAAAGTGCCTGAAAGGAAATGGACCAGGGCCATATTGCCACTGGTGGTAGTGGGCTGCCACTCCAGTAACTCGGATCAAAGTTTACTGATGCTTGCATGAACTTCATCATTTTTGTTCTATAAACACATCAATCAGCACACACTCTGAGTCTGCTTTTTATATCCTTTGATGCATAAATGAGGATAATCCTGTGTTGCTATAATTTTCTGCCGAACTCAAAATGACTACTATCCAGCACCATTTTCTCTTTTATCCATTATAAATATATAAAAAAAACAAACAGTGCATGTCCTTTGGACAAAGCATTACTGATTTCCAACTTCTAGAAGACTCGGACAAAAACAAAAAAAAAAATTCAGGTGTTTTCACACCTGATAGTCCGCTAGACTCGGTTCGATTAGGGATTGAAATTTCAACATGTGTTGCATTTTCAGCTGGTGTGGTTCACTTTCACACTCACTGTGTCGAGCAATCCAAACGAATTGAAAAACGTATTCATCCCCTCCCCGCCTGCAGTGGCGCTGCACCAAGAAACACTGAAGAAGACATGAGTTGCAACTTCCTCCTTCACAAAATCTAAACAAAAATGGAGTTGGGTCAGATTTTAGCAGTTGGAGACCCATTTCTCCTGCTAGTGCTAGACTCTCATGCTTGTTTTGGTTTTCATTTATTTTGTTGGTGGACCAGAGTTCACTTCTTTGGTTCATATCAGAGTTTGATTGCGCGTTCAAACCTCCCCAATTGAACCGGACTTTCTAGGCAAATGAACTAGAGTTTGATTAAAGTGGACTAACCACGCCTGGTGTGAATGCACCCTTAAAAATGTTAACCTCCGGGTGAAAATGAAACATCTTTCAAAATAAACGTAGTTGTTCCAAGGTCCTGCAGTGCAATGGTTTTAAATGTCTGTCAGGATGAAGGATTTCAAAGAAAAAGTTTCAGAAACACTGAAGCGGGGATTGTTTTATTCTTATCTCCTTCACCATAAAAGGAGAAATAGAGCAGCTGCTAGGAGAGGTAGAAAAGTTTTTAACGTGACATCTTGAGAGTCCAGGCCTGAACTCTGTAAAGCTCCCTGTGAAAGCGGCTGAGCGGTGACAATCTCCTGCCAGACTGAGCTTCAGAGTTTCAGAAGAATGGCAGATGACTCCGAGCTAAAGTTGTGCGAAGCCTATATAGAGTCATTAAAAAAAGATGCAAGGCCATCACTGCAGCAAAGTGAAGGATGTGCAGAGGAGTCGACGCACTTTGCCATTGTGAGGAACTGCATGTAGACTGATGGGAGGGGAATAAACTGAATCAATTTCCGATTATAGAATGAAGGGCACGGTATGTTGATGGTGCTGTTAAAGCAGAGTGCTTTAGCGAAGTCAACATAAAGATAGCTTTGGGAAGAAAATTGGGAAGCTACTTCATCTGTCTCCGTTCGCCCAGGTGTTGCCAGTGCGTGTCAAACCGACAGAGCTGCGTCCGCTAATCACGTTTAGAAAAACGTCACACACCGTAAAGGTGCCTCAGACGCTTCCATACTGTGAAACGCAATCTAAACCGAACGGCGCGACAATCCCGAGCGCCAGCTTCAATTTCCACCCTTGAGAAACAAGTCGTCATTGATTGGTTGTCCTCACGTTCTGCCTGACGTTTTTATTCTCCTCCCTTTGCCTTGCTTCCACTCACTGATATGCCCGTCTTTGAGAGGCACACGTGTGTGCCGGCGTGGACGGGTGTACGCAGTGGTTTGTGTTCGGTCCCATAAACACAGAACACTCATTTCTCACTGCTCTGCGCCTGAGGCAGAATAATAACAGGATGCTCTCAAAGGAAAAACCTCTCGCTCTCGCAATCTCTCTCTCCCTCTTTTCCCCCTGAATGAAAGCTCCCACCATCGCTTCGCGCCTCTCTGACTTGGCCTAACAGCGAGCAGCGAGTCTGAGCACTTGGAGGAGGAACAGGCAGGTTATCTGGCTAGGCAGACCTTCGAGGACTGCGGCTGGAGTTCAACATCCCTGCACCTCTTTGCTTTTGTTCTTATCTCTTGGCCTTCAGTGCAAAACTGAAAAAAAAAAAAAAAAAAAGGAGCTGTTCTCCTGAAGCAAGCAGACGGAAAAGTGCACAGCCTTCTTTTATGAGAGGGGAAAATCTGATTATATACAGAAGTGCAATGTTGCTCATACATGTGATGATGTATGGACCAAAATGTTGTGATCAAATCAATACTTGAGCAGTGAGTAAGACGGCGTTAGCGATTTCTTTGTCTGGGTTCGCTGCGTTTGAGATGGGAAAACCCAGCCCCACAGCCGACCGCGTTCTACATCGGAAAATCCGAATAAAATAAAAGTCAAGAAAACAAGACGGAAGAAGAAGAAGGTTTTCGCACTCCAGCGGTGATGGAAATACAGTTGCGCCTGCGGGGTAACACAGGCTGACGCATCCGCATAAAACATAAACCCGTCATCAAAGCTTGAACGAAACCCCCCCGTACCCTTCAGGTCAAGGACGCCGAACAAACGAAAACACACAAACTCACATGGCGAATGTGAATTTTGTTACCGCTGTCTAAACAAATAACTAGATACAACTGCGTCTCTTACATCCTACCCTATCTCACTCCCGCATCGTCACAAAGGATTATCTGAGTCTGTGAACCTGGAACCCTATCGCAGCGATCACAGGTTACCCAGTCAAACCAATAAAACATGTAGACAAGACTGAACTTGCTGATAAAGTTTACCCAAACAGCAGTCGTCATCTCATTCACACCATCATGGAAATGTGCAGTCAGGGACACGACCACGGAATAAATATGGCATTTTCCTTCGACTAAACTCTGAATAGCCGGATGAGTGCCCACTCCTGTTTTTATTTTTTTGTCTTCTTTTTTTTTGGGAAGCACAAAGAGGACAAAGAAGCTTCAGTCCACTGCTGCCTTAAGCTTAGATAAGATTACAACAAGGTAATTGGAGCAGCAAAAACAACATTTTTTTGTTCACAATGTCCTTTTTATGTGGTGTGGGAAGAAGAAAAGCAGCCTTTGAAATGACTGGGCCAAAATAGCCAAAAGAGGATGATGTACTTTGATTCAATATGATGGGGACATGTCCAATTAGGTAGCTATGGAAACACTCCACCTTCCCTACCTCCTCTCCTGTTACTTTCCTCTGCCCGCACCAGAAGCCCCCTCCTCAGTGCCATCCACAAAGGCCCCCTCAATAGCGGCGCTCGTTCGGCTTCTACGTCATTTGCGAGAGTAATTGTTCCGTGGTCAATTTCCCGATAGAGCAGCCAGGGTGCGGCGCTTCCACTCTCAGGTCCCTGGAGTCGACAGGTCGATGGAGACCTGTCTGTCAGCAGAGGTAAACACTAAAGGGGTCACATCGGCTAAAGTAGGAAGGCGCAACTGCAAATCTGAGGAGTTTACATTCATCAAAATTGTTGACCTTTGTATTTTTTAACACTCCATTGCATTGAATTGTCTCGTGAATGTGTTCCATCCCCTTGACTACTTATTTTTCTTAGTGCTATAATAAATGTTGCCGTACTTTGCTTCATTTGCGAAACACAATCTACCACCTTTTTTGAAATGCGGAACACTTTTTTAAATTTCTAAACGTCCTGAGATTCTGCTGGTATTCATACCACTGCTGGTCTGGAGCAAACAGACGTGAGCAACAATGCAAGTTTTACTAGGCAAGACATCAGCAATCTCCTCAGAGCAGTAATTGGTGCTGCCCATCAATCTGGGAAGATATGTAAAGTGTTTTTCCTAACAATTACATTATTTTCAAGTTGAAAACATTTAGTATTATTGCTGGTGATCTACCCATGAGAGAACAATCCAGTAACTTCATCCTAAAGGGGAAAAAAAAAAAAAAACCCTGAAGAGCGACAGTTTAGATCCCTATAGCTCTCTCCATAGAGAGATTTAAATTTTAAAGTCCTTGACACTAAAAGTAGAAAAGTATGTCCTGCTTGGAAAAGCTGCAGAGAGAAAATCTTTTCTCTCTAAAAATAACTTAACAGAACGCAAAGATGCATCTGAATAAACCACAGCGCTTCTGGAACCGCATCGCTTGGACAGATAAGATGAAAGTTTGTTTGACCAAAGTAAATAAAGCATCTCCAACCTACAGTCAAGAATGGTAGCGGAGGGACAGATGGGGAAGAAAAGCTTCCCCAGTTGGATCTTTAAAAAAAAAAAAAAAAATTGTGTTCAAAAACTCATTCATTTATGAATGAAGCATATTTTGCAGTCAAATAATCTGGGAACCTCCACAACAATAAACTCAAAGTCAAGCAGAAAACAGCCACTTCAGGTAAGCGGTGCTACAAGATGCTTAATCATAGTGTGGGCTTTGTTTAGCCACTCGTAGCTTTTTTTATTTTTTGCTCAGTGGATCGCACTAGAGGGAAGAGATAAAAATAAATGGCGAAGCAGGTATAGACCAGATCTGTTTTATTACATCCATATTCATATATATATAGATTTCTTTTTCTATCTGAAATTAGTTAACAAATTATTGTGTTGGGGATGTTTATAAACAGACATAATCTCCTAATGGAAATGCATGCACATTCAATTCAGTCAGTTGTATTAAATTGCTAATAAGCCGATTTACATATGCTGGCACCTAAAAGATATTCTTTCATTTCAAACAGTTAAAATGTGGAGATGAATACAGATTTAAAGAGTTTTATCAGCCAAAAAACAAAATATTCTCTCCTACTGTAACCGTTTTTTGATAATATAGGATTGGCAACAGCTAGTAAAGATGGAAATCATAATTTCCCATACATAAAAAAAGACATCTAGAAAAGGCAAAATCTAAAATATCACAGCCAAGTTGGCAGCAGCAGTTTCCAAATCTATCAAAACCTCCAAAAGAAAAGCCAGAACTTATCGAGGATCGGCAGAAAACTCCATTGCGGTACCAATGACCTTCTTAGGGCCTTGTTGCATGCTGAATTTTTCAAATGTCATCCTCCTTTGGCGTGAGCGCCGCAAACAAAATTCCTTTTACCTCCTTTGAATTGAGGCGATATCTCCAAAAACCTTGGCATTTTGGTAATTTGTCTGAGCTGACCGGTTAAGCACTGGGAAATGAGACTTGGTAAGTAGCTTACCGTACCGCAGAGGTGTTCGCTTCTGGTCAACGCTGCCATCCGTACGCACGCCAATCAGCTCGGTGATATTAAAAGACAAAGGAAGACTTAGACAAACTAAGCTGCAGGGATGCTTCGGAGTTGTTGGAACGGACTATTTCTGGCACAAGTAATACTTTTCACAGGAGATAGGAAGTCAGTCTTGATAAGTGTTTGTGAAACCCATTTGCAGTCTATGCGGGAGATGTTCCATACAGAGGGAAACACGCACACACACATGCCTGCGCGCGTACAGTCACAGTAGATGCACACAGCTGTATTTGTGTCAGTCGATAAGATAGTGCTGAGAGACTGTGAGAGACAGGGTGTGGTGGGGCAAACGGGGGGAGTAAGACAGAGAGAGAGAGAGATGAACAGAGAGATTAAAGATGGGGAGAAATGGAGGCAGGCAGAGGGGATGTTGGAGAGGCGCTCCCCACCGGCTTGCTAAAATCATTGCCGGCCCAATTTCACAGGAAGCACTAAACCCGTCCATTATCTCCCGGCTCGTTGGCTGTCAGACGCCAGCTCGTCCACGCCCTGACGGATGATGGTCAACCCGTCTGCCTCCGCGACTGTCTAACACACGGAAACACAAGCGCACCCTCACCCCCCGCATGCGTGTGCAGCAACCTCCAGGCTGGTTACATAATTCATGCACTGCGTACCAGTGCCCTCAGGGTTTGGGTGGCTGATATGAGGTAAGCTGAGGTTGTCAGTGTCTCGATCTATGTGTGCGTGTGTGTACTCATCTCTTCTGGCTGCACCACGCCCACGACGGCGTTCAGCTCTCACCTCAGAAGCGTGCGTTGCATAATCTGCAACTTGCCTGTTTTCTTTTTAATTAAGCTGAGCAGTGACATAGAGCCACTTCGAAACCCCAATGTGCTTTACACGGGAAACAAAAGGATTTATTGATGACCTAGCGGGTTTTTTTCTTCAGACAAAACAGCGCCGGCCAAGGCCCACACATCACGCGGAGTGGTTGAAAACCTTAGTTCACACGGAATGAAACTGAATTTAGTCAGGCGAATGTAAAAATACCCCCAAACTGGTTGATAAATTATAGCAGAAGGCATCTTTAATATTTACAATCTGATCTCTGTCAGCTGGTTTACATCTCTTCATTCTCTCCTGTTCTCTGAGTCGAACTGAGCAGAGAGTACAGGAGATATTCCAGTGCGACTGAAACGTATTCATTGGGAATTCAATATGGCTGAATTCACAATGAAGCGGCTGTCAGTCACACGTGTTTCGGCTGTGTGGCCAGACAGCAGAGAGTTGTCTGAGAACTGATGGGAAGCAGCTCTTGAAGATTAAAGCTTCGATCGTCGTCTTTTCAGGCTACATGCTCTCGCTATGGAAGGTCAACAGTGCCATGATTCAATAAAAAATTAATTCAACGGTTATTTAAATGTTTCATTCTGCCATTAAAATGGAAAAAAACACATAGAAAATACATTGGGCACAACAGTGCACACAAAAGCGGTGCTTGTGAGAACAGGGAAACTTTCTCAACCACCAGCGTTGAAACCAACCGAGCGAACGTTTTGTGCCATCAGTTCACGCTGCATCTTCCTGACTTTGAAGCAGAAAAATAATCCAGAACTGTTACGCAATACATTTAGTTTTTATGTAGAGACAACACAACCCCCCCCCACAAAACATAATGACTAACTGAAAGCATGCCACAGAAAGTAAATTTTCTGATTAATCCAGGGCTTTAATTACCCAGTCACAAAACGTGGTCCACGTTTAGGTTTTCACCCTTTCTATAATTGAGTTTGACACCAAAGATAATTGAAAATGAGCTGACTGGTTAAAAAAAATCAGATGCTAGGATCTTTCAGAAGCCAGCAGAGATTAAATTATTTGAAGGAGCACTTGAACACCAAAACCGTCAACTCATGAAACAGAGCTAATCATTTTAGTAATGAATTAATTAATTTAGATGTTAGTTGAATTCCCAATTAATTATTAATCATATCATATATTTATTTTTATGATTAATAATCATATAAATGATTTTTATAAATATTTATTTTATTACAACAAATCAATCATACAGTTATGTGTTACATTGCGATTTATTTGGCACCTGATACCAATCTACTAACACTGGTATTTTGGTCGTAGTTGGCCTTTTTGAATGATCAGGAAATTTTTTTTAACTAACTAACTAACTAACTAAAAAAAAAAAAAAGATTTAGATTTGAAGCTGCTTGTCCACCTGGTCGTTTCTGCTGCCAACACACAGACAACTCGATGCTCTCTGAAGCCTTTACTCCTGTAAAGTTCCTGCACAGCTGTGTGTGTGAGCGCAGACTGCCATAAGTTTATAGATTTTTTAAAAATTAATCATTTGCGCTCACATTCAGGAGAGCAGGTGGGTTTACATTTTCTTGTCCCTATTAGCGTGACCACGCTTTACTCTTCCTTCATGTTTAATTTACACAAGTCATTAGCAACAGGAAAGCTTTTCAATTCATCTTTAAGCCTTTGTTAGTTTGTCTTTAAGGTGCTTCAGCTAAATTCAAATCACTAGTGAATATGGTAATCTCAAAATGGCGCTGTATTTATAAACTGTTAGCACGGATATGGCTACCAGACAACATAATGAACCCTGCCTCGGGCCAATGGCAAATGAGCTGCCACTTAGCATTTCAGAATCTCACTGTTGACTGGTTTATGTGTTTGTTTCTCTAAGGAAGGAGAAGATTTACTCCCTCTGCCATTAGATTTATGGCCATTTTTGGCTTAATCCTTTTCCGCCTGCCTATGTATTCATCTTAGGCAACACATACTCAAGAATATAATGCCCCATAAACCCCACATTAATCTTCTTCTTGTGTCGAACACAAAGGAAAAGACGAGAGAGAGAGAAACAAATAAAAGTTTCTCAAGATTTGTTCGAATCCATAACAATCACCTTATGCGCAGCGTCTTTTAAGAACGCAGTGAGTTGTTTGTATGGTGGAAAAAGCGGGATAAGATCTTTGCTTTGGGAAGACATCTGGGCAGACCTCAGAATCACACTGAGGTGTACTCTGTTTTTCCAGCTGCCTTGGAGTTATAGCAGCTAGATTAGAGTATTTCTTGTGGCTCTGCATCCTTTAAAGGTCCCTGGAGGCTCAGGCTGCAATGCTGTTGCCGCTTTGGCCAATAACGTGTCAGGAGCTGTGGTCGGACTCACCTATCATTTTGCAATGGTCTTTTCATTACATAGCCAGAGCAGTAATGTGGACAGAGGGGAAATGATGGAAAACACAGACCAGGATTACGATGATAAGGGAAAAAAGAAAGAGAGATGGAAAGTTTCATGTGCAGATCTGGAAGTTTCCAATTGCAGTTGGTTAACATTTACACTGAAGGAAGCTTTAATATGAAGAATTAAACCAACACAAGGCCTGGGTGCATTCACACATCACTTCACTTGGGCATAAGGAGGACAACTTCATTAATATGGAGCCACATTGAGAGGCCTGCACAAAGCACACACGAGTCAATCTGCCAGTCATATGGAACGTACATACTCCGCGTTGCCTTGGCTCAGCCGTGATGGGTTTATGGCGCCGGCTGTGTGAGTCAAGTATATGATACGGAACGGAACGTGTTCGAGTGGAGGAAGTCGGGGGAACGCTGTTGCTAGGCGACCGTAATTGAGGGCCAGTGAGTCTGTGTTGCACTCTGATGTGAAAGGAAAACGTGAATGAGTAAAGGTGTGCACAGACACAAAACGTCCCCCTTTTCACAAATTCACACTTACATTTAGTGAAGCAGCGATGATGTGGCGATTGTTTTAAATGAACAAAAAAAGTTTGCTGAAATAGTTTTTTTTTTTAGGTTGATGCAGATACTGCACTTTGGGTTTCAAAGCACCAAGTATAAATCTACAGCCTGAACTAAATGTAGACATGCTTTGAATGTCACGGACAGTTCACTTTGAAACGCCCAACTGATGGAGTTGTTAGCATGATCTGGCAGGGATAAGGTCTTTTCAGTGCTTCAAAAAAGATGCCATTTTTCTAAACCCAGCCTGGGGACAGTTGGTTAAAGATCGGGTGATTCTAGTTACCAGTAGATATGTACATACACCTCTAACCTTTGCAGCCAGGACGATCATTGTAAATACCCCTGTAACTTTTAAGTCATTTTTTACTTATATCTATAATAACTTCAGGGTACTTTTAAAAGGACTGTTCCAATAGGAGAAAATGAATCCAATCAAACTGGAAAGACTTTTCTTACCTATCATGGGTGATTCAATGAAGCTCCAAGCGTTGGTCTGTGGTATGTAAGACTGGAGGACGCCCGCCGAGCGCCCAGCCTCGTTTACACCCCCAAAAACGAAGATCTTTCCTCCACACACAGTGGCAGCCGCCGAATGGACTGGCTTAGGGAGAGGAGAAACAGTCTCCCATGTGTTGGTGATGGTGTCGTACCTGCAAAGAGGATAATAACTCACTAAGTCTGATCATTTATCCGAATCTGACAAAGGCGCATGATGAGAGAACAAAGGCGCAGTTTACAGAAAGCTTCTGATTTTAAAGTTCCCACCGCTGTGAAACCCTCATTTTTGGCTGCAGAGCTGACAGATGTAATTAGCGGGATGGCTACACCGCCAGGGAAGATGAAAAAGCCCAGCCATTACATACAATGACAGCAATTAAAGCAATTACGCAAAACAACGCACGTTGGGAGCTACCCGCCATTAGTCTCTAGAGTTGGGCTGAGTGTCAGCGCCGAGTTTTGTATGTTTTGCCACTGAGCCCTCTCTGGCAGATACCAACATGTAGGATGACAGGGCCTGACCCACCAGTCTGCAAGACACAACACTCCAAAGCTCTCTGGATTTCGCCCTTTTCACATGCGGGTGGTTTTATTCCATCTCATATTTCTCACACTTGGAGTCTAGCGAGCGCAAGCTACATGGGTTAGCATTTAGACATGAGCGCAGTTTGTCTCGAGGTTCCATTAACGCGTCGTAATCTTGCATCCACGGACCACTGATCAAAGCAGCCGCACCGACAGCTCTCCAGCTGGAGGAGGCCTCATTACGGAGCTGCAAACAGATCCGGGACCTGTGATTAAAACATACATCCAATTTGGGCTAAAGCAAACCTTCCTAATCAAGCCTGAGTCTTTATTGTCAAACACACACATACAAAAAAAAAAAGATAATTAAAAGCAGTCTGAAAATCAGCTGCCAGCATCCTGTGGCCAGCAGAACTCACACTTAAAACACTTTAGGGAGGTTTGGGGGGAAAGAGAAAAAAAAAAGACTCTCTTCCTAAAAGCATTTTTTAATCGAATTTTTCCACAGGGATCAACAACCTTCATTAGGCCACAGGTGTCTTTTATTTTTCTTTTATGTGCTCGTGTAACAGTATTTATTGCCGCAGCCCCTGTGGCATTTTAAGTCAGGCTGAATTTAAATGACACCAGGGAGCACTACCTGATCCCCCCCACACACACCCCACCTTCTAGAAAGAAGGCTTTTAGATAAAGTGCAAGAGGAGATGTGCGAATTACCCTTTGGGAATATTCTCCTTGGGGTTCTGATAATGTCGTCAGCAGCTGCTGCAGATAGGATGGGCTTAAAATCGACTGTCAGTCGAAGAAGGTGGCGACACAGAAGCCACTCTGAGAGGTGGACTCAAAACACTCTGAAGTACCAATTAGCACTGTTTAAACATGGACACACACACTCACACAAACCAGTCTGAGATCGAGGAACCGAGCTCTGCAGAGACAGAGTAACAAACATGTGTCTCGGTCTCAAGCAGATGTAATTACCCCTCAGACTAACATCGGGAGAGCTTTGTAAATTTAAGGGTCAGACGCTGCTGAGTGATTCTGATTACAGGACAGACAAGAGTCCAGCATGGCTGCTGCCGCAAACAACCAGACAGAGAGAGAGGGGGGGAACAAAAAGGCTGACTCATTTCCACACACTTTAATGGGGCGGTTTGAAGTTTTTGAACTGAGGTTCTGGTATAAGGAGTTAATATATTGCATGCAGTGGAATATAAGCTCTCTTTATTTTGGACCAATCCAGATTAGTTGGTCCCAGAGGCTGAAGCTAACAGCCAGTTCAACAGGGGCCAACACCAAAGAGGCCTTCTACCATCTCAAAACAACTTCATCCTCAGAAAATAGGGTAGCAGTTTTACACCAGTGATATTTCATGAACATTTAAACTGAATTTTTACAAGGGAAATTTAGGCTGGAGGATCTTCCTGTGTGAAACTAGTATTGTACACAATTGTTATGATGGACAGCCCAATATAAAAGTGTAAAAATAAGTTAAATGATGGCGATTTAAATTGTAGTAATTAAAGACACAAGATAAAATAAAGTTAGCTTTTAATAGCACATGATCGGGGCTTTTAATAGCACATGATCGGGGCTTTTACGTTAAGGCTGCTGTGGGTCGATGCTAGAAGTAGCTAGTTGTCTTGCCAATGGAAAGCTTTGACTTTGATTCCAAGATTACTATATTTTTGACATGTTGATGAATTTTCTTCTGATCTTTCTTCAGATCTCCCCTAAAATGTTTTTAGAACTGCTTATTTAAATTGTTGAAAAATTAAACATACCTTAACATGCATTCGTATGCACAGTGGAAACTGTCTTGGCACTACTACAGAAGATAAGATCTACAGTCTCTTATCTCCGCTCTTGGAGGCACAGCCAATCAGCGGCAAAGAAAATGAACAGCGGCCTTGCAAATGCAAGCCAATAGCATGTCAATTAGCATCTATGCAATTCTGCTTCCCAAGATGGATTTTCTTTCATATATTTTAGATATGCTCTACAGATTTTCCATAAAAATGTGAAATCTCATAACATGTGAATCTATAAATGTAATCCACAAATGGGCAGGATGATAGGCTATCCACAAATCATCTATTTATCCTATGATTTGTGGACAGGATAAATAGATGAGAGTTATTCTCTCTCATCTATTTAAGCTTTCAGTCTCACCCAAAAAGTAACAATCTAACATTTCCTACAATAAAAAAAAGCACTTAACTGTTTTACAATTGCTATCCATGTTTATCACTAATACAATTTTAGTGATAACTATTTTTTCCTGCTGTTAAAGTTATAGTAAGATCCTGTCTAATGGCCCGTGCCCTTGGAAAAATTATGAATTACTTTTCAGATTTATAAAACTGTTTTTCTGTCTTCTTATGTTGCAGAAAAAGAAAGTAGATTTTGTTTAAAATTAGTACTGACAGATTTTATAGAAGCTACAAACATCAATCGGTAAATCACTAGCTTTGATGTTTTTGCCATTTACATTTTCCCACTTATTTTAGACGGATATTTGTCCTCAGACACATTCACCAGGTTTTTGTGCTCAGTTTGTGTTTCATGAGGGATGATTATTGGTGGCACATCACCTCCTACATTCATTAACCGTATACATAATCAACACTTTCTGTGAAAATAGCTGCCGAATGTGTATGTGATGATTATTTTAAGATCTTAACATAGTGTTTACAAAAGCGTTACGAAGTGTTTCAGACTGGAGTTGTTTGAAAAAGATAGAAGTCCGCTTTGGTCTTGGATTCCTCTCTGCTGATAGCTTTAGCCTCTGGGACCAACTTATCAGGATTTATACTAAAAACATATACAAAGAGAGTTATCTACTGCAGGTACTGACTGCTTATAACTGGTTACCAGGAGAAAAAAAAATCTAAAATTTCAGAAACATCCAATTAAAGCCTAGAAAGATGGTAGTAGTAAACAAATCCCGCCTTGGGAGTCTACAGAGGGAAAAGCCTATGAAATATTCAAATGAGGATATATTTCAGTTAAACACTCAACTCTGTTACAAACCCAGCTATGTAAATAAGTCGCTTCCATAAGCTAGAAGATATAAGCGGTGAATCCTTCAGCAGAAGCACCTTTAAAGTCCAGAATCTGTCCTAAAAGCGTGGCGTCAAATTGCATGGGGATGTGGAGGGGGGCAGTTGAGATCGTTAACAAGCTTCATCTTCATTAGCAACACACTTTTAGCTGTATGATGGCGTGACTGAATGTTCGAATGGAGTTGAGGGCAAGCGGCTGCAGCCAGGCGAGCTGCAGAGCTGCACACTGGTTTCATTTGCATACTCCCAGATCTGCGTGTGTTCAATTAGGCAAAGGCGCAGAATTAGATTTGTAGCGTATTAGGAGAACCAGATGATCTTTTAAGGGCAAAACTTAAAGCATTAAAATTCTTGAGGTCCCTCAAGATGGATCTTTAGATGAAAAAAAACCCCTCAGAAATTAATACAGAACATGGTTTTATTTGAATAATTTGATTCAGATACAAGTGCTTAGCTCAGATTTCAGTCCACAAATTAAAAAAAAAGAAAAAAAAGCATGCTGAGTAACCAGTGAGATTTCAACATGTTCAGATAATACTGTTTGAATGCAGAACACCGTCTCCACCACTTAGAAGCATATCATAGAAAATGGGCTTTAAAAGGCCATTAAAGTAAGCATGGCCGTACTTTGATTCTGTCAAAAGGAACCGGAGTCCTGACGAGGAGAAACACTTGCAGGTCAGGAGAAACTCAACGTCTCCCACTGCCTCTGAGGTCGCCGGTCTGATTGAATTCATTACACAAGTGATTCACCATTGAGCATTTAATATGAGCCGTGACATTGAGGCTGACGCTAAAAGAAATGAATAAGGTTTGATTATATCTCCGAGGCACGGGGAGGCAGAGAGGGAGGGTGAAGATTGCAAAAACAAAGCCTTCCCCGCCCGTTTTCCTCTGAAGGAACCCTTCCCCCCTAACCCCCTCGTCATCCCTGGGACACTGTAGGAGTTTATCCATCATCATGTTGTGCCGCATCGATTGCGTTTCTTAAAAAATGTTTGTACACAAAGACCGATCGCTGCTTGAAGCCCCGTAATCGGCGTGTAGCTCCTGACAGGGCTCGTTTCATCACGCAGGGACAATCATCACTAAAAATGCAGCTGCGGGATTACAACATAACAAACAGCGCAGGATTGGGCGCTTTTTATGACGCCTGACAAACACAAAGACTGATAGGAAGGGATTGTGGATAAAAGAAAGATGCCAGACTCTAGAGCAGATTTTGCTAGGCATGTGTTTTCTGGGTAAAAAAACAACAACATTGTTGCTGCTTGCAGCATGAGCCACAGCCAGCATGTTGACAAATCAAAATCATAATTCAGAATCACGCAGGTGGAAGGCGACCCATGCGGTGTGGCCGCTGTCGGCGCGCGGGCGCCAGCTAACATCTTTCAGGCTTTTGTTGGCTCGTGAACAGACTGGGTAAAGAGCCGCGAGGTTTGATAGGTACAGGTGAAATTGGACAGTTGCTGTGGAAAAAGATGCTGTCACACCTGTCATGTTCATTTATGTTGACATTAGATGGCTTTGCCACATCTCCACCTGCCTGCTCTGCTCTGAGCAATGCTAATGAAGACCTATATCCACGCTTAATATGTTAGTCTGCAGACCATTAGGAGATTACTCAGACCAAATAGCAGGTGCTAAATTAAAGGTTAGGAGCAAATTACCTGAACTGCATTTTCATTAGCAGACCATATTTATTAGAGAGTGGTGGACTGATGAGCATTTGCTGCAGGGTGTGTATTACAGTGATGATAAAAGGATAAAACTGGGACATGCTCAAAATGACTCAAATGTTTGCATCTGTGGAACATTTTTTAAAATTAATCGCATTACACAAACACAGACTTGAACATATTTTATAGTAACTTATTTGCAAACAGCACAAAGGACATAATTTTGAAGTGGAAGAAAAAGGGTATGCGGTTTTTGACCTTTTCAAGTAAATGAAAATTTGAAAACGTGCCTCTGTGATCAATAAGTATACAAAGGGTGTATAAAACCACGTGTTCATCTAATCTCTGCATACAGAGTTCCTAAGCTTTAATGACAAAATTCCCCAGAGTCTAATTTCAAGATCTTTCCCTGCATATTTTAAAAATATTTTTTTTAAATGGAGCATTTGAGTAGAACATACCTGTCCAGGGTGTACCCCGCCTCTCGCCCGGAACGCAGCTGGAGATAGACACCAGCACCTCCCGACCCCACAAGGGATAAGGGTGCAAGA